>JAHWFP010071159.1:19505-36934 GCA_023313725.1 Lithobius niger
ATTCTCTTGGCGTTAAGAACAAATTTATATTCTTCAACAGCTGCATACCATATTGTCCAAATGCTAATAACTTGGATTGGCTGCTGGAAGTAGACTTGGCGTGGTGCACAGGATGTCGATGTATGTATTTCGTCGTCTGGTGTTTTTGTACACAATGGGTTAGGAAAGAACAATCCACTTGAAAGCGGGGAGTATGGGGAACGTTTAGTGGCCTCCAAGAAAATTTTAGCCTCCATCTACACGGACGGGTAGCATACTTTACTCGAAGAACCTACACCTGTCTTACTCTTTTTCACCCTCACGTAAGAAGGAGATGTGGGTAAATTTTTGAATCTTTGTTCTTACTCCTATTAATTCCTTATTACCTCTCCGTGCGACCAGGCCTACACGTGTGCAGATTTTTACATTATTGTTTTTTTTTCCTTTTTCCTTCCGAAATTCTGAAAAAAGCCTATTTCTTCTTTCTTTGGTTTTTTTTATATTTTTTTTTTTTTAGCGTACGTTCACTATACGGTTTTTTTTACTTACAACTTCTATGCTAAACTAAACCTTTATATAATATAAACAAGCGGCTACAGCGACTGCTTAGTCGCACCGGGTACGGTTCCTCCACTTCCAATGTTGAGGCGCACACCTCTATCATGCACTACAACTGCTGTTATTATTTAATTTAGTTACGTCGAAGCAGTCTATTAAACTTAACGTTGTAAACAATGGATGCGTCGAAGCAGTCTATTAAACAATGGACGTTGTAAACAATGGACCTTGTAAACAATGGTCGTCAATATCTGGTACTGTTGCGAAGTTGAAAAAAGCAACGGACGGATAAAGTCGTTGCAATAGTCTTCTCGCCGGTTACGGCGTACAGAAGACTTAAAATGAAAAAAAATGCACAAGGACAGTTTAAATATGGGTTTAAAAGTTATATTTATAAAAGAAAAGAAGAAAAAAAACCGAAAAAAGGAATGTAACAGAATTTGTTCCCTTCTTCTATGAATGTGTATTTTGTTGTCGATCGTGATGTACATGGGAAAAGTCTGAGACGGCCATTCCGTCTGGCTGGCGTTTATTTTCTTTAGGCCATATCAAACTAAGACGTTGGTTAACCTAAAACAATAAATGGAGAAAAACAAGAAACATTTACGTTGAGTATAGGTTTGACTGAAGGCAAATAGGACGGGGTTCTTAAAACAACTTTTCAGGTTGTAGTGTGGTAAGGGATGATGGAAGATAACGACTTAACTTAAGAGTTACACAATGGACTCAACAATGTGAATACCTGAGAATGACAAATGACTCCTGCTCTTCGGATTGGTCCTCGAATGCACTAGAACACTACGTTAACTCTACACTATCATAATCGTTGCTTACTTGTCATATGAATTAACAGAGGAGTACTGGCCCAGTTCCCAGGTCCCAAATGGCCAGCTTCAACTTCCCGATCCTTAATGAAAAAAAGTAATGAAAAACATAGTGATTTTGTCGAGTTATAAAATTTTCAGAATCTAAATTGAATTCTAAAACCTTCCGTTACAGCATCGGAGTGTTCGACGTGCTGGCAGCTAGATATGTCGTTACCATGAAACTGTTTTAATTTTACCCCCGTCAGCCGTAAGGCATATACCGTAACCGTACTACCAAGCCCATTCACGACGAGTCATTCACGGAGCTGCTGATTCGACTAACTGGCCAGAGCTAGAGAGACTGGGTTGGTAGGGTGCGGGGGAGCCGTAACCTAAGATCTCTGAATCAAGGGGGACAAAAAATGAAAATGGCGCATGTCGATTTCAAGTGTGGAAGCTTTTCTCCAACACATCTCAAGTTGTTTTTGGCGAAACCGAGTAAAAAGTTCGCCATTTTTTTTCATCTTTCGACGCTTCATTTTTTGAAAACTAGAGCATGTTGTTGCTTTAAAATGTGGATTTTTTGCAATAAAACTTTTAGGCCTAGTCCTTTGGGGTAAAGCTGAGCAAAAGATTTCACAATTTTTACCCTTCCATAGACCATTTAAAAAAAAAATTGTGTGCCTCCAGCAGGGAAGGAGTGACATTACCTACTGCTCATGCTTCCACATAGCAGTTCATCATCATTCATCATAGCCTAAAGGTAAAAAATATTCACTTAAGCCAAGCCCCAATCGTCAATGGCCTGTTTACGTAATTCTAAACTGAGCTCGGTTTAATTTAATTTGGAAAGAAAATGCCTAAAAAAAAATTTATGCAGTCGCAATTAAGTTTTTACGAAACCTGCCATCCTGAACAACGAATAAGAAAAATCACCGAAATTTGCTTGAAAATTTGTTGCTCTTTAGTGTTCGCTGGAGACCAGAAACAGGGACTAAAATAGCGTAAAATGTTTCAGCTTTTGGAGCATTGCCCCGGACCCCACTAGGGAGCTTACAGCGCTCCCCCTGATCCCCTAGCTGGATATTCCGAAGTCGTAGCGATGCCCAGGGGAGGAGTGCGCCCTTGGAAGCCCGGGACCAGCGCCTTTTGGCTTTCTGTGAATTAACGTCATTACATCTAAGTAACGCCAGCGGGTGCCTGAACTTCAGACCTCCAACCCTGTACAAACAAACACTAGGTGTCACTAGTGTATATTTATCGAGGGTTGGCGGTCTGGAGTTAACCCAATCCCTGATATCATTTCGTTGTATACTGACGTTAATTCATATTGTAAGATAGCAGCGGTTTTGTTAGTGTTTAGCATTGGAGGCCCAATTCAAAGACGCGGGTTCAGTTCTCGGACTCACGTATAGACACATGATTTTTTTGCTCACTTGTCATTCTTAGCTGTTCACAATGTTGGCCCCGGCAAGGATCATTGTGTGAAAACAGGACTATTCGTTTCCCTGTAACGTGAGACCAACACAAATATCGTGAAGTTGAGATTTTCAGACCGTCGGTAGGCTATTCATTTTAAGTTTCTGTTTCAAGTTATTGGCATTTTAGACAGTATGGTATGCAGGAGCTGTTGAAAAACATAAATTTGTTCTTTACGCCAAGAGCATGCGGAAGGTTACACCGGCGATGGTGGTATAATGGTAAGCATAGCTCCCTTCCAAGCAGTTGATCCGGGTTCGATTCCCGGCTATCGCAATTTTTCCCTGCTTCGTATAGAATTATATATTTTTAGATTTCTAAAAAATAAATGGTAGAAATTAAATAGACAAGAATTTTGTACACTTTATCAAATGAAAGAAAATGTTTGTTTCATACAGTAGTTTGACTATCCTTTGATACAAGTGAAACTGAACAACATTGCTGTGTTATCCAAAATATATTTAATTGGAACTCTACAAAATATTTTTAACAAAGAAAGGTGATACTGCACTAAGAAGATAATAAACGTGGTCACCCGTCGTAGCATCTGAGAAGTGTAGTGAAGACCACTGACGGGACAAAACAGCCAAATTGGTTCGATTAGTGATAAATTAATACAGATGCAAACGGAAATGGGTTTGAATCTGCAGTAATTTACCAGTGAGTTATTTGTAATAATAATAATTGTAGTTTGTCAACAGTTGAACGACATGTTAAAGAGTAAACGGATACTACGTCACAATGTGAAAAAATGACTCCTCACCATTTTTATTTTTATGGAAGGATTGTTGATATATAAAAAGCAACCCCATGTTACTTTCCTGTAATACAAGGCCTATTTCGTCACCTAGACGAGTCGTTGAAGTTTCTAATTTCCTTCATTTTCAATTTCTTCCTCAGACGAACTCTGTCACCATACCTAAAATTAATTCTTGCTTCTACCCTTCGGATGGAATTTAAAAAATTCAATCAAAAGCTTTCGTATTTTTCAGACGCGATTCGCACAGCGATCTGAACCTATTAAGAGTCATTACGTATGAAACAACTTCGTAATAGCTGAATTGATTTTCATGAAGTTAAATTCCTTGAATTTTACTAAAGTTTATCGGCCATACCTCATCAAAATCTCAACGAAATTGCAAGCCTACGTTAAGATTTCAAAGTGCTGGTTTTAACATTAACACACAATTTATAACTCAAATCGACTAAAAGATGGTTCTGAACTATAACACATTGTAATACTGTAATCTTTCATCGATACTTACTCGTATATCAAAATTTCTCAAAGTCTAAAACAGTAAGTTTGGGTAATGAAATTTTTGAGGTCGCCGGTAGAATATTTTTAAAAATTCTTAAAGAAAGATAATGGTTGTTTCTTTTCCCTACAATTTGCAGCGCTGCGTGCGTGTATCGCATTCTAATTTCATCCAGTGTATATACATCTATGAAGCAACAAAAGAGACGCTAGTTCGGCTTCAGAACCAAGATGGCCACTTCCCATTTTTAACATATTTGATTATCTACTGCAAATACGGCCGTGTTTTTATAGTTATAGGGGAATTTACCTGAAACCACAAAGATCCAAGTAGGTAAAGTAGTTAAAGGTACATTCCTAGCTTTCCTGGATGGTTCAGTTTTTGCAACATTAGATCAAACGTGTGTAAACGTTGCAAAGGTTTTCATTTTCCTATTTTTCCCTCGTGAGAAACGGTTTTGCTGCTACATTCACTCTGACCTATGTAAATGTTGTAAAAGCTATTTCGAATTTGGTTTGAATTTGCAGCCTGGTTGGTAGCTGTGTGTGTACTGATCCACCAGGAAGCTGTTTCTGTTGGCCGTCTAACGCGACTGACGTCGGCGTATGACGTAGACATTTACAAAAATGTTCCTTGTGCTGCACAGCTGCCAGGTAAAGAACCTCAAGGTTTGTGGTAGACAAACGCTAAAAAGCTGTTGCATTTGTCCACGAATAATGGAGGCCGTTGTCAATTGCTGACTGGTCAGAGAGGGAGGGGAAGGAAATCTCTCCAACCCTCTGGCTTCAATTGGCCTCTCTGACTACCAAGTTTTTGGTTTTTATAATTTTTTTTTATTCAGTCATCAAATACGAAGAACCGCGGAACTACGAAGTCGTTAATCCAGTCTGCGTAAGTTAGGTTGGATATTTGTTTCAAAGGCAGATATTGGCTGCTGGAAGTGAACTTGGCGGTGGTGCACCGGATATCGTTGTATGTATTTAACTATTTGATATTTTATTCGTCAAGATATTTTGGAGTCGCTCGCTCTTATGAAGGTTTAATGTGACGTTTTAGATAATTTTAGTAAAAAATGGTGCTTTCCATGCGTGTGCACTACAATGTGTTATCATTGCACAATCTTAGCGCAATTCATCTTCTGAAAAAAAAAAAAACCAATAAAACAAACAAAAACCCAATTTTTTTGGAGCTTTAGGCAATGCCACAGATTTACGAAAGTAAAGTATTTTTTGTACCCGTCCGAAAAAAAATAAGTCGCCGCTTATGGCTTTGGCCCCTTGGAGACCTATTTCCTCCGGGTCTTTGTCTGGGCCAGTCCGCCCCTACGCGTTCGTTTTAACTGGACCCGTAGGAGCAGAAGTAAAACCTCGGCGATATTCGAGGAAGAATGCAAAAATCTTACTCAATGTTAAATTTTAGAATCGACTTACTTTAAGGCCATCTGAACGCATCCTTGTTTTGTTACGAACGTGTACGAATTCAAATTTATTTTCTGATGCTTTTTACATTACTCCGACCAGAACTACCTCGTTGCGATTTGTGAATGGAAAATTTTAATCAGGACCATGCTGGAATCACCCACTTCAAGTAATCGTAAAGCAGCTTGCACAAATAAAATCTTATTTAATTTAAAAATTAAAATTAGATGTAAATATTAGAAATTAAAAAAAAAAAAAAAATGGAGACAACTTTGTGAACAGCTGCCCCAACAATTGAACAACCCCCTGCCCCATCTCTTGCGTCAGTTTGTTGTAATCTGCTGCTCTTGGTGCCACATGAATTTTTTCGTCATTATTTCTGCTCACTCGTCATCTTTAGCAGCACACAGTAGTGGCTCCATTGTGTTTCATCATTTATTACTTTTTAAATTTCATATACTTTGCACGTATAATTTCTTATTTAAAAAAATATCATTTTCCGTTCCATGTTATGCGTGACACTGCGTAGTATGCAGAGAATAAAGTAAGCTAAAATAGATAAAAACTATTGTGGATATTCATTAAAGTTAGCCTGAGGGCAGAAGCAAAAGACCTTCTCGACATGCTCACCGAGTTTTCATTTGCCTGAGGGAAGAGACGAACTGTATTGTGCATTGGTTAGTGCGCTGACCTCCATTCAAATTTTAAAGCTAAACATTTTAACGTGCAAGTAAGCAACTAAAACTATTATGGAAATATTTTGTAGACCTACTACAAAAAATATTTTCTAAAAAATAAAAATAATTAACAAAAGTTGCTGCCTATGCTTCACCCAAATTAGAAATAAAGCAGGCGGTTAGGATCTGCATCGGTGGTTCAGTGGTAGAATGCTCGCCTGCCACGCGGGCGGCCCGGGTTCGATTCCCGGCCGATGCATTTTTTACATTTTTTTTTTAATTGTAATGCATTATGGCTTTTTTGAATTGAATTTCCGTTTTGTTTACGAATTAGTCGCAACTAGAAGCCGGTGTTACTTTATTCGTAAAAGACGCATTTACATTTTAAAATACAATATAAATACAATATAATTGGAAACATTCATAATCAAACATGCGTATGGACGGATTGACATCTAGCAGTTTAATTATACAGATTTTATCAATTTTTGGGAAAAGAAAATACAAAAATAAAATTTACGAAATTTAACATCTAAAAGTAAAATGGACTATAACATGCCCCTATTCTTTCTGTATATTCCATGGAATTTGCAACATTTACGCAGGTTTGTCTATGAGCATTTAAAAGAGACTTGTGAGAAACGAGGAGTGTTATGGCTGTCTCATCATACGACGGTTTACAGCGCCCACATTGGCGAATTTTTGCATTGCAAAATGCATTCCACTAATAACGGATTTGTCACAGCTTTGTTTTCATATTATCATTGAACACTCGTTGATCTAATAATGATCTAATAAAGAGCTGATGCTAGATCAAGTTTGGAAACGTTCTAAATTTTATTTCAGTATATTGAGTGCAACTTAAAATGGCAAGCAAAGCCTCTAACTTGGTCAAACGCTAGATTACATTAAATCAAGTATACTTCTTCACTCCTCATTCATTATAGGATGGATTGAAGCTTTACGGACTCCTGGTTTCACTTATGTTATAAAACCATGTTCCGCAGGAAAACCCACACTTAGAATGATGAAAGCAAGTAGCTTTAAAGATTTGCTAAATCTTAGGAATAATGTTAAAGGAATATGTGTACCTTAGTTGCTTATTTTCAACAAAATAAAGTAAAAATATTAAGAATTCAAAATTTAACTCAATAATCCTTTAAGAAATATTGCTTCTTAACTATACCCCCTCCATGTGTAAGAAAAAATAAAGAGCATTAATAACTTAAAAATAAAACAAAAAGAAAAGAGTTGTGACAGTTGGTGGGTGGGTTGTCTGTGATAATCGCAGTACATATGTTCTACTCGTGCTAACTGCCAATGCGGGATAATTTGTCCCCCCCCCCACCCCCCCACCCCGACCTAAGCCGGATAATATTTTGTGTACCCCTGCTGTCGTCTCCAAAAAGTAGAAATTTGTTTTGGTTCGAGAGATCGGCTGCTTACTTTCGGATATTTGACAGTGTCAGTATTTTGCAACCCAAAGTGGGACCAAAATTTTTTTTTTTTTGGGGGGGGGGGGGGGTGAGAGTCCCGAACCGGAATTCTAATTGGTGTCACTCTTGTTTAAGAAAGAATGTTTACCTTATATGGGCATTTCACTGTTCTAATACAAATAAACGTGTTATTGGTTACTCTCTCTCTCCTGTCTGATACATCGTTCGTTACAAATTAAGGATGTCTCACTTTGTAACGGACAATGGTGCGAACAGAATCGATCACTCCATAACATGTTTATTTCTATTACAACAGTGAAATGCCCATATAAGGAAATCATTCTTTCTTGAACAAGTATATAAGAAATATCAGTTGATGGGACGAAACTGCAGTAGCGCGATGTAAATAAACAATCAATCCTCGAAATAAAAGTTTTATGTTAAACGTTCCTTTTAACAAATCAAGGTCATTTAGGGACGTTAAGGGCCAAATGTTTTTTTAAGAAATTCCTAGAATCCGTAACGGTTTGGAGCCGCTAAAAATTGAGAGTGCATATATTTGCATTAACTGTAGCACGAATATATATTATGTACGAATACAAGGTAATTTGAATGGCTTTTAAAATCGCTAATATAATAATAAGTGGTTTGAACACCAGTTAGGGTGTAAAGGAAACGGCAGGGCTGAGAGCCACTTACACCGATCCATACATTTTAAAAACATAAAACATCAGATAAAACAAAATTCCGGTCTTTTTAGGAAACGTTTCAGATCAACTTGCCCCAGACGATGACGGAAAGCATCCACAGTAGCCACCGAAACGACATCCGTAGGAAGAGAGTTCCATGGTGTGACAACCCTCACTGCAAAAAAGGATCTGCGGACCTCCAACTTGGCTGGCGGTTTCACAAGTTTATACATATGTCCTCGAGTGTGTTTCATCGTTGATAACTCGAATAAAGGGATATCTATAGGTAGAAATCCTCTTACAATTTTAAAGGTAAGAATAAGATCCGCCTTTAGACGACGTAGTTCAAGGGAGTCGAGTTTAAGACGGTGTAAGCGGGTCGCGTATTGTAGATTTTTGAAGCCTTTCAAGGACTTGGTGAAACGGCGCTGGACCGATTCAAGATGATCAATATCCTTTAGAAGATTTGGAGCCCAAACTTGGCAAGCATACTCAAGCAATGGCCTGACATAAACTTTAAAAGCCCAGAGCAGGATATGCGTGTCACCCGAAGCAAAAACGCGTCTAACAATATATAGGCGATTAAGAGCACTGTTTACAATGTGGTTACAATGCATCGTTTGTTTAAGGGTGGAACAAAACCAGACACCTAAACTTCTCACTGAAGAAACATCTGGCAACACGGTGCGGTCCATACTGTAAGAGTGACACTGGTTTCTGTTTCCTATGTGGAATGACATACATTTTGAATTTGCGATGGGCAATTGCCACTTAATTGACCAGCTATAAACTTCATTAATCTCCCTTTGAAGGAGACAAGCACCATTGTCATCTAATATGGGAGAATGGCTGATCAAATCATCAGCAAACTTACTTTGTTCGCAAGTGTTGGAGCTACTAGAAAGATCATTAAGGTAAATTATGAAAAGGAGAGGTCCTAGAACCGATCCCTGGAGCACTCCGCTAATAATGTTCAATGAAGTTGATGGTGAGCCTTCCACCATGACAAATTGGGTTCTATTCGACAGAAAGGGTTCTATTCGAAAGCCACCTCAAAAGCATTCCCCCAAAACCAGATTGATCGAGTTTCATTAATAATTTACGGTGGACAACCGACTCGAATGCCTTCTTAAAATCAAAAAGAATCACATCAGTCGGAACTCCGATGTCGAGTGCCTCGGACCAGGTGTCCAGGGCTTTCAAAAGCTGCAAAGTGGTTGACCTTCCTGGCAAGAAGCCAAATTGATCGGGCTGTATAAGATTTGTTTTCTTAGAAAATCGGAGCATGTGTTCCCGTATAATCTGTTCCATAACCTTACAAGAAACTGAAGTCAAAGAAATGGGCCTATAGTTTCCAGGGTCAGCCCATTTTTTTGAAAATTGGGACCACCTTGGCTGTAGACCAGACTGAGGGTAAAGTACTGGCTTCAAAGGATAAGTTAAAAATGTGAACCAAGGGTTTGCATATAAAATTACGGATTTCGCCGGATATATTACCGTATTGAAGTGTCCGATTCAAACCATAAACATTACACACAAAAAACGAAAGAAATTCTTATAAAAAAATAAATTGTTGTGTAATAACATTCATTCATTGTAAGAATGCAGCGATTATAACACTGTTGAGTTAGCATAGCGGTCTAGTACATTGGGGCCCCAAATCAAAGATCCGAGTTCATTTCCCTGACTCGCGAAGGCACCTGAATTTTTTCCTCATTAAGTACTGCTCACTTATCATTCTTAGCTGTTCAGAATGTTGGCCCCATTGTGATTTTTCGTTTAATACTAATATTTGCAGCAAATTTCTGTTTCGGTAAAGTGATACAGCTGCAGTAAGGGAATGTTGGTAGCGCGGAAACGGTGCTATCACTTACAATGGCCAGCTGATATACCCAGGTGAGGAACCTTGTGTTAAATACGACTATTTACCCTATGGAACGTAAGATCATCACAGCTATCGCGAAATTGAGATTTTCAGACACCCCGGTAGGCAATTCATTTTAGGTTTCAAGATATTTGCATTTTGGACAATAATATCACAATATAGTATGCAGCTGTTGAAGAATATAAATTTATTCTTAACGTCAAGAAAATACAGAAGTTCTCACCGGCGATGGTGGTATAATGGTCAGCATAGCTGCCTTCCAAGCAGTTGATCCGGTTCGATTCCCGGCCATCGCGTCCTTTTTTTTCTTTTTTTCTTACTTCTAGAAAAATTATTCACTTCTAGATTTCTAAAAAAAAAAAAAAATGGTAGAAATCAAGTGGGAAAGAATTTTGCACACCTTATCAAATGACAGAAAATGTAAGTTTCACTACAGTAGTCTGACTATCCTTTAATATAAGTGAAACTGAACATAATCCAAAATAAACTTCACTGGTATTCAACAAAAATACTTTTCGCAAACAAAAATGATACTGAAGTAAGATGATATAAACAAACACCCGTCGTAGCAGCTGAGAACTGTAGTGAAGACTAGTGACAGGACAGAAAGCCAAATGGGTTCGATTAGCGCTAAATTAATACAGATGTGTACGGAAATAGGTTTGCGTCTGCATTAATTTTCCAGTGAGTAATATAAGTGAGCTATTTGTGGTACTAATAATTGTAGTCTGTCAACAGATGGATGACACGTTAATGAATAGGAAAACTGATACTGCGTCACAATGTGAAGAAAATCCGTTTTCATTTGTATGGAAGGAATGTTAATATGGAAAAAGCTACCCGATGTCACTTCCCTGCAAAACAAGTTCCAATTCGCCGCCTAGACATGTCGCTGAGGTTTATCATTTTCTTCCTAAAGTAAAACACGAACTCGGTCACCATATTGGAAATCAATGAACGATGGCAAATTTTGGCTTCGTGGTCGTGAAGACAAATACAGAAGTCAGCTCCTGACTGGCAATGAAAGAACCACGGTAGACATCAAAATAAAAGGTAAAATTTTCAGCAGTTTATTGATCACCTACCAAATGAAAACACAATAAGATGATGCTCCCCACATACCATACATAAGCAGAAATAACAAATACTTACTACACACACCCAAGTTTACAAACAACAACAATAATAGCCACAATAGACATGGCAGTCATCAGTCTCATCCAGGGCAATGTCAACAAACCTCAGTTGCATCATGGAAAAAGTTTTAGAAATGTTTTCCATATTGGGGATTTTACAAATTATATTGAGAATTCTACATTGGTTTGCCGTAATAGTGTACGCTTCAAGATTCATTCTGATTTTTTCAACATCTCCAAAATAAATGATGCGAGTGTCGCTAATATTAACAACGTGATGACCTTCACTGTGCTTTGTATACTGCATATTTATAATTATTTTTCGCAATTGCAGTAGCGTGGTCAATTTTTCTAAGAGCCAATGGCCTCTTACATTGACCCACATACAGGCCCTTGCATGTAGTACAAGAAATATCATATTCCACATTTCTATGAAAGTCAGTTTTCTGATTAGACACAGTGTCCTTACGATTAAGGTAGGTATGTAAAATACCATGATTGTCGGTGAGGCTTGAAGAGAAATTACTACCTTGCTTACTCTCCCGTGGTACTAAAAAGTTAAAGGGCGGATGTAAGGCATTCTTAAGGGTGACGAGTGGTTTCGAAACGACCCTCACCCCATAGGAACCCATAATCTTCGCAATGGTGCTATAGAGTCTGGGGACATAGGGGAGGATAGTCCAGTCGAGTGTATTCGACGGGGCGAGGGATAATCGTCTAACTGGAAAATCGCATAATTGGAAGAACGTATAACGGAAAACAGTATAACGGAATATCATCTAACAGGAAATTCGTATAATGGAAAAGCGTCTAACTGGAAATTAGTATAATTGGAAAATTGTCTAATATCCCTGCCTCGCTCGCGCTGCCGCGCTCGCTGCGGCTATACATATAACATCAGAAACCGCAGTTAGCCGTTAATCCAGTTAGACGTTTATCTATTATACAATTATCCATTATACGATATTCCGTTTAGATGCTTTTCCAGATTTTTTATTTAGGCAGATTTTAGACAATTATCCCATTAGACGATTTTCCAGTTATACGTTCGTCCGACGCCCCTATTCGACTGCTTTACATAAATGTAATGCTCCTGCTTGAGAAGCTTATCCATGTGCTTGCGAAACATATTATGCAGCACCTTAGTAGGATAATCGTTACCCACAAATTTATCCCAGATTCGATGTAATTTAACGAGGCGATCATGTTGACGGGTGCAGTGTTGAGTCGCCCTCCTCATCTCGCCCACCAGATTGACCCTATGAACCTGTAAGGGGGGGGGGGTGCGGAACTCCAGGGAATAGACCTGTCAGTTTGTGTAGGTTTCAAATAATGCGTCGTATACAAGCGCTGAAGAAAGTGATATTTTTGTATTGTGATATCCAGATAGGATAAGCTTTCGATAGCTTCAGTCTCAACCGTGTACTGGACGGAAGGATGAAACGAATTAAGTTTGCTCGACACAGCCACAATATCTCCCTCAGTTTTCAACCAGGAAAAAATATCATCTAGGTAAGGAGAATAGTAATGTATGCGATCAATGTAAGTTAAATCATATCAAAAACCAAAAATGGTAAAAGGGGCCGCCAAGTTCCGAATGGTTCGGCCCTTAAAAGGAGTGATATCAACACACCAAAACATTCGCCAAGTTAATCGCACCGCTTAATAGTTCGAAGGTTAAATGAAAACTAGAACATTGCTACTTTCGGTATACTTTGCTACTTTCTGTTTATAGTTTCTAATTTATGTATATATTCAGAAATATTGGAGGAAGAATTCAATACTTTCGTGGCTACAACATTCCAGCTTATCTTCTCTTATTCAATGTTGAATTTTACAATCAACTTGCTTTAAAGCCATGTAAATCAAATTATTTGTTACGAACGCGTTCTAACGCAAATTTGTATTCTGATGCTTTTACATTACTCTGTCAAGAATTCCCTCGTAACGATTTGTGAATGGAAAATTGTAATTAGGTTCATGCTGGATTCGCCCTATTCCAAATAATCGCAAAGTAGCTTGTACAAACAAATCTTTTTTAATTTTTAATTTAAAGAATCGAAATTAGCTGTAAACATGAAAATAAACGAAGAAACAAACTGGAGACAACATTGTGAACAGCTACACGAACAAATAAAGATCCCCCTCCCCCCCTCCCCTTTCTGATGTCAGTTTGTTGTATAGTTCTGCTCTTGATGCCACGTGAATTATTTCGTCAATTTTTCTGCTCACTCATCATCTTTAGCTGTGCATAGTAGTGGCTCCATTGTATTTCGTCGTTTATTTTACGTTTTAATTTCAAATACTTTGCACGTATCAGTTCTTATTTTAAAAATCATTTTCTGCGTTACATTGCGTAGTGTACACAAAATAAATTAAGATAAAATCGGTAAAAACTATTGTTGATCTTCATTTTAGCCTAAGGGCACGTTTACGCAACCACTCGCTTTTGCATTCTTTTGCAGCTAGAGGCTAGAAGTCACATCAAACTCCAACATGGCGGCGGTTTTATGTCTGTCGCCTCGCAACGAAAACAGCAAATAACGTGAGTTCAGAAGCGTTTGGGAAAATTGTTTCATCATGAGAAATTCTTTATATTATTGGCACGGATTATAAGACTGCAAGTATTTACTCAAACGATGTCGGATTTAGCTGATCCATTTAGCGTTGTTACCATGGCAATGTCACCTTTGCCATCGCGATTGAGTTCTAGCTGCGAGAATGCAAAGGCGAGTCGCTGCGTAAACGCGCCCTAAGGCTAGAAGAAAAGATCTTCTCGAGACGCTGACCGAGTTCTCATTTGCCTGAAGAAAGAACGAACTGATAATGTACTTTGGTTAGTGCGCTGACTTCCATCCAAGTTTTAAAGTTTAATATTTTAACCCACATGTCTAAGCAACTAAAACTATTATGGACATATTACAGTATATCTGGATATATTTCCTAAATAGCGGTTTTTTTTTGACTGCATCGGTGGTTCAGTGGTAGAATGCTCGCCTACCACGCGGGCGGCCCGGGTTCGATTCCCGATACGAATTTACGAAACTGTCATTTTTCCTTTCTTAAGACGTTTTTTAACGTTATTGTTTTCTAGAACGTTGTTAAGCATGACCATCACAACTATCGTGAAGTTGAGATTTTTAAACCGTCAGTAGGCTTTTCATTTTAGGTTTCTGTTCTAAGTTGTTAGTATTTTTGACAATATGGTATGCAGCTGTTGAAGAACATAAATTTGTTCTTAATGCCCAGGGAAAGCAGGGGTTTTCACCGGCGATGGTGGTATAATGGTCAGCATAGCTTCCTTCCAAGCAGTTGATCCGGGTTCGATTCCCGGCCATCGCATTTTTTCCTGCTTCGTATAAAATTATGTACTTTTAGATCACTAAAAAAAATGATTAAAAAGAAGTGGGCAAGAACTTTGTATACCTTATCAAATGAAAAGTAATGTTATCTTCACTACAGTAGTCTGACTATCCTTTAATACAAGTGAAACTGAATAACACTGCTATGTTATCCAAAATAAATTTAACTGAAATTCAACATAAATATTTTTTTGCATAGAAAGACGATACTGCTTGAGAAGATATAAGCAAACACCCGTCATAGCATCTGAGAACTATAGTGAAGACCAGTGACAGGACAGAAAGCCAAATGGGTTCGATTTGTGATAAACTAATGCAGATGTAAACGGGAATATATTTGCATCAGCATTAATTAACCACTCAATAATTTAAGTGAGTTATTTGTATGATGATGATGATGATAATTTGTAGTCTGTCAACAGATGGATGACATGTTAATGAATATGCAAAAAGATACTACGTCACAATGTGAAAAAATAACTCGTCACCGTTTTAGTTTTTATGGAAGGATTGTTGATATGTAAAAAGCAGCCCGGGGTTTAAATATAGGCACACCAAAGTCAACAAAAAGTCGTTGTAAGACGAAACGTCGCGAGACGTCGCATCTGGTGGAGAGACCCCCGCCACACGAAACTAGAAGGAGCTTCGCTTTGTTGTCGTGAGACGCCTAAAGACGTCTCACGACAAATTCGCATTCGGTGTGTGGCGCTCAGCTCATTGCTATGGTTTTGGAGACGTCTGCAGCATTCTGAGATAGGTTTCGAAAAATGTCCTGTCTTGCGACGTTTTGTCGATTTTGCTGTGCGTCCGAAGTGTACGTTAGATTACGAGTGTATGACATTATGGTCTTTAGACTGGAATAAAGCAATCAATCAAAGCAGCCCGATGTCACTTTCCTACGAAATAAGGTCCAATTCGTAGCCTAGACGAGTCGCTGAGGTTTATAATTTCCGTCATTTTCATTTTCTTCCTCAGACAAACGACGAACTTGGTCACAATCAGAAATAAATTCTTGTTTCTACCTTTCGGATGGAATTGAATTTCTTTTAGAGCTCGCCGATAAAAATTGTAAATTAATTACTGAAGAATGATGATAGCTGTTCCTTAGAGTTCTAAGACTTTTGAATGTAAAATGTGTAATTGTATTTATTGTCGACATCAAACTTTGCGGAGGAAGGGGGGGGGGGGGGTTAGACAGAAGCGTCGGTTAGCAATACAACCTGGGTTTACGGTGGAAGCTCCTCGTGTTTATCGAAGCGTTTATCGTGTTTGGAGCGAATTCGATATGTGAGACGGCAGGGATTAAGTGACATTCTTGGAAGAATGTGATTCATTTTGTGCGTTTGTAGTTTGAGAATTGGTTTAAAAAACGGTAGTAGGGTACCTGCATAATTACTGAAGCAGAAGGTACGCTGTGGTGTTATCGGTGTAACTCGCTTTCGATTAGCCGGGGTCTTTTCAGTGTAAGTCGACCATGGTCCTCGTTTTACGGAAAGAAAACGAAAATTCTCCTTATAATTTACCTGCAATTTGCAATACTGCATGTACCGCATTCTCGTTTCGTGCAGTGTATATCTAGACACACGCTAGTGTGTCGCGCCAAGTTAGGCAACAATCATCACAACAAACATCACATCAGTTCAATTGTCGAGGTTGTAAACCATTGTAGCGCGGCGCCGTACCGTCAGTGTATTATAAGCATAGTTGGGCACATTTCAGGTACTTGGGGAAAAATAATAATGCGGTACAAAAGCTTAAATTGTGTTGAAATCAAGAGCAATGACCCACCTGACAAAAATTAAATCGAGTAGGAATGCCAGCTAAGCTACTTTCAGTGCAAAATCTGACCCTCAATAACGTTGTAAATGTGTTAACTAGCTAGCTAGCTAATTCGCTCATCCCCATGTTAAATCCCAGAGGGTGATTATTCATCGATACCGAGGTAACGGGGAGGCTAACAGCTATAAAATTGGACGAATGAATGCAGTACAATACGAACTGCATACCTTTTATGGTTTGGAGCCTGGGGGCGTAACAGGGATGGCGTGGAAGGGCGCGTAAGTACGAAAATATTGTTATAACCATTGTTAGCATTGTCGGCATCGTCTCTCATTGGACGGCCAAAGTTCTGACAATGAGAACGTGTATACTGACGTACGAGCCTAGACACACACTAGTGCATCACGATAAATCTAAACAACGTTGCAAAGAAATTGTATTCACGTCCAGTACACGAAAAATAAACCAACTGTAAAAACAAAGCAAAATAAACAAAGTCAAAAACTGGTAAAGAGGCCACTAAGTTGAGAGTGGTTCGGCCCTTCAAAGGAGTGATATCAACACACCAACACTAGCTAAATATTGTAATACAAATTACAACAAAATTAAAACCAAACCAAAAACCCATAAAGAGGTGACTAAGTTGAGAATGGTGCAGCCTATAGGCAAAAGGTAGTAGCAAATTGTTGAAAACCAATTTCTTGTTGATGTGGCACTTTATTACACATCTGCACGGTAGTGGAGTTGACCCAATACACAATTTAAAAAATGGAGTGATATCATATCAAAAACCAAAACTGGTAAAAGGGGCCGCCAAGTTCCGAATGGTTCAGCCCTTCAAAGGAGTGATATCAACACACCAAAACATTCGCCAACTTAATCGCACCGAATAATACTTCGGACGTTAAATGAAAACTTGAACATTGCTACCGAAAGTAGCAATGTTCTAGTTTTCATTTAACCTTCGAA
>JAHWFP010071164.1:0-16428 GCA_023313725.1 Lithobius niger
GCCCTATTGCTTATGTCAAAGTACATCATACAGTTAGTCTAAAAAAAACCGGAAATTGGATAAACACGCCTAAACTAGGAGGGGGCGAGTTGGTATGTTCCCTGACTACGTATCTCAACAGTCAGCTTTACTGGGTCATTATTTGGACTGGGTTGAATTCGACTAGTATTGAATTCACCAGTATTGAATTCGACTAGTCTTGTTCTTCTGTCTGTTCCTTTAGAGCATGAAGGTTTTTAGGGTTTACAACTTTACATCCATACTTTATACTTTTATAATATAGGCAATTAGCCAAGCTTTTATTGTAAAATATTGAACGAAGTGATATGTAATTTTTTGTCTCGCAAAAGTGTCCGTGTTGGTGTCCTGAACAACATAGTAAAAGTTCCCAAAAATCCCACTGGTGCTTTGGCCGCCGTCTAGGAAAATGGCTGCCGCTTTTCAGTTTTGGGGCCAACTGCTTAACCGCTCGGAATTTGAAAGCATGATGTGAAACGAAAATGTTCAGCACACAATTCTGGACAGAATAGTTGGTTTAAGAGTTTTACGTAAAAGCTACTCTTGGCCCTCAAAATCATATTCCAAATACACATTAAATGTAAGTTACATGTGTTAATTCCCATGTTAAAGTCAAAATTTCGATGCATAGCCTAATTTCTCCGCCATCTTTCAACAATTTCCGCTGACACATCGGATTATAAATGTGGTGTATAATCTTTGTGAGACTTGGCCATTACATGTACCAACTTTTATTAATTTCCGATGTGTCACAACTTAAGCCTAATGTGTATTTGGAATATAATTTTGAGGCTCAAGGGTACCGTTTACATAAAACTCGTCTACAAACTTTTCTATCCAGAATTGTGTGCTAAACATTTTTGTTTCACATTATGCTTTAAAATTTTTAGTGGTGAAGGAGTTATGGCCAAAAAAAACTGAAAAGCAGCGGCCATTTTATAAGATGGCAGCCAACGTGCCAGTGGGATTTTCGGGGACTTCTACTATGTTGCTCTTGGATACCAACACGAACATTTTTGCGAAAAAGAAAATTACATATCAATTAGTTTAACATTTTTTTCCTAATTTGCCTGGAATATTATAGCATGTTTTTAATACTAATCCACACCTTTTCTTTCAACAAAAAAACGTTAAGCTGTGTCAGTTAGTGACTTTCGTGTTTTCAGGTGACCAAAGTCTCTATTGTAATTTATCTCTGATGCCTGAAAACAGCCTTAGCTGTAAAAGACGCCAGTATGTAGTGATCGCAATGCTTATATATATATTTTATCTGAATAAGATGGACGTTAATGTTGCCGTTGAATCTTCCTGGGTGACACACTAGCATGTGTCTTAATCTTATCAATTTTTTTTGTCGTTGAATTTGCTTTCAGTTGACATGTACAATGTAGCTTAGTCTGGCTGCAGTTAGGTGTTTCCATAAAAGTTCGAGCTTTGTCATTCTGGATTTTAAGGGTTAGAGCAGACCCTCCATCTTCGGCTCTGGGAATCATTTACCGAGAAATCAACAAGGAATGAAGTGTGCTCGATCCTCTAACCCGTTTTTGATGGATGGGAACGTGTACGGTTTTTTTGGCATATTCCTGTACGACGAATGTGGGCTTTGAAAAACTTATAGTAAAAATATTGCATCTTTTACTTTGTACGTTCGAGTTCAAAAGCATTAACAATAAATATTTTGTTGGTTTGTTATAATTACCACTACTTTTATAAAAGCTGTCTCTTTTTGATTTGTGATAAACTTCTTTTAACTCACGTGAGTATGTTCTTAACTTGAACAAGCCTTCAATTTAAAAACCACGTTAAAATTAGGATAAATAGGAAACGGATATAAATAAGGATATGAGTGGGTAGCATTGGATTACCAATTTGGCCACAAGACGTCAAAAGGTTGGAGCCTATCCTCAGTCTTCGCGAATGAAATTTGGGTCAAAATTTGAAAGCCAGTATGGTCAGTTGGTAACATATCCATGGTACGACTACGGTTTTTGGCACGTTTAACCCACATGATGTCATAGTGTTGGATTTCAAGCAACCCTCAGTGGGGAACGACGAGGCCGAACAGCTGCCATGAAAGATCACTGCCTACAGGCCCTAAGCCGAATTAAGAAATGTACTAAAATCATGGATTACAACAGAGCAAACCTATGATAACCATCTCCGTGGCGATAATTACGAGACGAGTGTTTGGTGGTCAGTAGTGCTTTCACAAGTCAGACCACGGATGTCACGTGACTTACATTTTTTTATTAAGAATTTTAATCTTTTTAACGAAATTTTGATAACCTTAGCAACAGTTTTGCACGAATCTAATGAACACCGCCTAACCAGTGAAAACAACAGAAAACAAGACCTAGATAATAACTACCGTGCCCTAAAGCATGTTGAAAAAAAAACTCACCAGGTACAACGAAGCTTCCTGGCCTGATCCCAAACTTCTTGAACGAGCGGATCGAATTGTACGATGACTGTATTTTCGATGTATCCTCCAGCACCGACACCATCTGACCTCTTGGCCGCCATTCCGCACGAACTCAGTCCGATCTCGAAGTCGACCCGGAGTAGACCAGATGCTGGGGGGACATGTAGACAGCGTTCGTCGCTAAAATATCCCTTCGAGAAGATGGCGCCGTGAAAGGGACGGTCGAACTCCATGTGTACTAGCATACCATTCTTCTTACAGGCCACATTCAGGGCCCCAATCTGAGGCAAATCTGATCGACTAGACGCCCAAGGAGAGTCCAGGATGGAAGTATCCCCACTTCCCAGACTTCGATGCTCGACTGGAAGTTGTTCGCTTTCTTCTTGTTTGGCACTTACCTGAAAAAAAAAGAATCAATAACACTATGAAAATACGAATTAAAAACGACATTGGGGATCTTTAAGTTTCATCTTTTATAATAAAAATTTTGTTGAATTAATGTGTTAAGTGAGCAGCTGTGATATTCAGTGCCGGTCAGGACTGTGTGAGAGACTCCTTTAGCTGCTGTGGCATTTATTCTGTATGTTACCTGAGCCCCCTTCCATCAACCAAAGTTTCCCACTTCGGATCCCCGGGTTTTCACACCTCTCCTTACTACTACTAATAATAATAATAATAATAATAATAATAATAATAATAATAATAATAATAATAATAATAATAATAATAATAATAATAATAATAATACCTTTATTTCAAATTACTAATGCAATGTAATCCTCGAAGTTACAAAGAAAAAATGCAACTTGTGTGAGTATGACACCTAATTTTTTTCACTCATTATTGTACTATTCTTATTATTTATAGGAAGCTCGACCATTGTGGTCGCAATCAAGGACAAAAGCTTATAATCTATATATTTTGTACATTTTTTATGGTACAATGAATTCATTTGATAATATTTTCGATAGTAGATCCTTTTTAAATTCTTTTAGTGTTAAATAATGTAGCATATTCTCTGGTAGGTCATTATATAATTTTGGAATATACCATTCCTTTCTCCTCTTTCCATATTGATTTATCCATGTTGGAATCTTGAATTTTATTCCTCTTGTTCTTTTTAATGTTGTAGTGACTCATCCTGCCTCAGCTCCTGTTAACGTCAATATTGGACGAACTGATGCTGGGACTGATGACCCAGCATCTTGATTCCCTTGAGCTGAGCCTGGATGACGATCTTAAGTGTGCCCTGCTTCTATTATTAAAACTCAACTCACTGTATTGTTGTGCATTCCGTAATCAAATCAATTGTTAAGCATGCGCTTTGCCTTGCCAACATATTGTTAATTTTAAGTAAGATAATATTTTCATTCCAAGCCTCCATTCGATCCCAAATCTCCCGTAAGTAATCTTTGGCTTATCAATTAGAAATTTGTTCCTTTTTCCTCCCCAATTTCCCCAGTCCGCCACATTTAAGCCATCATGTCCCTGTTAGTCATTATATTTTAGCCATCACATTAACATTAATTAAGAACTGTTTGGTTAAGTCGTGGCAGGCGAGGCTATGTGTAAAATCCAGCATTAATGAACCATCAAATATTGAACCCAGCCAAATCTCTTCTCGATTATTGAATTTCACACACTGAACCATCTCCCATACACTTTAGTTTTATCACATTAGGGTCGCCCACTCCCCCAGAACCTCTACAAAGGCCCCTACTTCCTAATCTTAATGAAATGGGTGTGAAATTAATGAAAGTTAGGGGACATGACGTAACTTAAGCTGGGAGGACTGGGGAGAAGAGAAAGTTGGGGTAAAATCATTCTAATTAATATTTACCGAAATGTAGCAGGATGATAGATCATCGGTTGCATCACTGGTTGAATTGGAGGATTGGAATGGGAATATTTACATTGGGCCTCGAGCAGTACAATTCGTTGCCAAGGCAATGCATGGCTCTTACATTGTTAACATTGGAATTTCGGATGTATTAGTTGGTTTCTTGTATTTATTACTAAAATAATTTTTTGTTAAGATAAAGTTTTTTAACTCCTTTATTTTCATTATTTTGTTTTCTTTAAACAATGTCAATGTGTTTTTTTTTTATATTTGTCGATTTGTCAGTGAACATCACTTTTACTAGCTTATTTTGTATTTTTTGCAATTTATTTATTAAATATTCTGGTGCATGTCCATATATTTCTAGTCCATATCTAATATTACTGCTTATCCATGCTTCATATGTAGTTTTCCTTTGCTTATGATTCAATATATTTCTAATTTGATAGATTTTTGGTATTATTTGTCTTAGTTTTTTAGTTAACCCAACAATGTGTTGTTTGAAGTTCCAATGTCTATCAATTTCAATTACTAAATATTTAGTTGAATGTTTTTTCTCTAGTTTTACACATCTGTCACTACATCCCTCCTCATTATTGTTAATTAAGTTTTTGCAATCCCCATAATGTTTTTTAATCCAAATTTCTTTTTTAGGTTTCATTTTAGGCACTGTAATGTCCATTTGTATTGTTTTTTCTTTGCTGATGAACAATTCATTTTCCACAAAGAAATCATTTAGTATATTAAAGTCATTTTGTAGGTTGTACATCATATTGTCATAATTATTGTGTATAGAAATCAAAATTGTATCATCCGCAAATAAATATATATTAGTTTTTTCTATTTTCTCGTCTATATCATTGGTATATATGAGATACAGTAAAAGCCCCAATACAGACCCTTGTCGTACTCCATATTTTATGTTACATGTAATACTGTTTATGTCCTCAATTTGTACAATAGATTTTCTGTTTGATAAATAGCATTTTTTCCTCTGAGTCCCAGATTCTCACATTTTTTTTAAAGTATTTTTTGATCGAATGTGTCAAAAGCCTCCTGTAAATCAATTAGCACCGCTCCTAAGTATTTTCCTTGGTTTAATGCCGTTGTTTTTATTTCATTTACTTCAATCAAAAGACATGATGTGCTTTTATGTTTTGTGTATCCAAATTGTACTTTGTTTAGTACTTTAAATTTTTCAAAAAAATTGCATATTCTCTTTGCAAAAAATTTTCCCAAATTTTATTAATGATAGACAGTAATGAAATTGGTCTATAATTATTTAAATCTTGTTTATTGCCTTTTTTGTAAATTGGTCTGATTATTTGCATTTTTAATTTTTCTGGCCAAATTTCTTTATCTATCATAACATTTATTAATTTGCATATTGCTATAGATGTATTTTCTTTAGTGAGTGTATTTTCTTTAATATGAGTTTTTGTATTTTGTCAATTCCTGCTGCTTTTGTATTATTTAGTCCTGTTATTATATTTAGTATTTCTACACTGTTAGCTTCCTCAATTACCATTGTTTTTACATTAATGTTTTTTTGCTTACATCTTTGTTTTAATTTCCTTGAAAAGGCTCCTTTTTTATACTCTTTATTTTCTCTTACTTCTTTCTTTCTCAGATTATTGACTTTGTTTTCAAAATTATAAAGAAATATATAAAAATAATAATAATAATAATAATAATAATAATAATAATAATTATATTTTTCAACAGTTACAAAAATGCAACCCTGGAAACTGTAATAATATGGTTTGTGTGAGTTTAATAACAGTAATTTTGAATAATAGAAACATTAATCACGTCACCATACAACAACTACTCATGTGTAGATTGTAAATTATTAACATAAATACATTTTTTTTTACATTATTATAATTCAATATTTCAATAAACAATTTATACAGCAAATAAACAATAAACAACTTATACAATAAACAATTTATACAATTTCTTTTCATGGCGTTATAAGTCAATATTTTCCCCCCGTTTAGTTTTATAATCTTAAATTTATATTTTTTATTTTTCATTAAGAAAGATGAGCTCAATTACACTCTTCTTAAACAGCTCTTTATTTATGCAATTTAATAAATCTTTTGGAATTTCATTGAATAAATTTGGTATAAAATATACTCGTCTTCTCTTCCCATAATTATTTTTCCATGCAGGTAATTTATAACTATTTTTTACAGCTCTTGATTCACCCGATTTACTTATTTTTACCTTAAATTTATTGTCAAAGTAATACTTTGTTAAAATAACTAAATTTTTTATTTGCCTTATTTTCATAATTCTGTTTTCTTTAAAGAGTATTTCCGTTTTTATTTTTTTGCATTTATCCCCGAACAAGATCTTAATTAATTTATTTTGAACTTTTTGTAGTCTTTCAAGTAGATAATCTGAAGTCTGTCCATAAATCTCAATGCCATATCTGATCACACTTACGGCCCATGCATCAAAAATTATTTTTTTCTGTTTCTTATCTAATATTTCTTTTAATCTATAAAGTTTCGAACATAACTTTCATAATTTATTTACCGTTTCTTTAATATGCATTTTAAACGTCCAGTTTTTGTCAATTTCAATTCCTAAGTATTTCATTGTTAATTTTTTTTCCAATTTAAAGCATTTTTCACTACATGGATAAGTTTGATTTTTATAATTCAAATTTTTACAATTTCCAAAATGTTTTGTTATCCATGTACAATTTTTTATTTTCATTTTTGGTACTGTAATGTCCATTTGTAACGAATTTTCTTTACTTATAAACAATTCGTTTGCAATGTGGTAATCATTTATTATATTAAAGTCATGTTGTAAATTATTTATCATTTCATTGTAGTCCCTATTTATAGATACCAGAGCTGTATCATCAGCAAACATGAAAATATTAGTATTTTCTATAATATCAACAATGTCATTTGTATAAATTAAATACAGTAGGGGTCCAAGTACAGATCCTTGTGGAACTCCGTATTTACTTACAATTGGAAAACTATTATTTTCTTTTAATTGTACAATTGTTTTTCTATCATGTAAGTAGCTTTTTATTATTTTTTTATTATATTATAATAAAAATAATTAATAATAATAATAATAATAATAATGCTTTATTGTACAAGTTAGTGTTTGTACAAGCATGAAGTTCCAAAAGAACTTGTGTGTGCAAGCAAGTAATACATTTACAGTTATTTGTACATACATGTTAATTATAATCATAACTCATGCATTTTTACATATATTCCTATAAACTTTAGCACACTAATTTAGTTATCTTAAATTAGATATGATAGTTTATTATTGGTCTAATATCCATTTTTTAATGTTCTTGTTCACTTCACTATGATTATTCAGGTACCGTAGGTGTTCTGATAGTTTATTGAATTGCTAAGGTATTTGGTTTTTCATTTCACCGTTTCACGTCTCCCATAAGAATTATTCCACTTTGGTTCTATTAGCCATTCATTGTTGCGTCTTACAGTTCTGTTAGTTTTAACTTTATGTTATGTTCTTAAAATAATTCTTTTGTTTTATACTCCAAGTTAATGTTTGCTGTAAATTCAATATTTAAAATTTTTTATATATGTCTTTTCTACGTGTTAATTTATTGTCTTTAAATAAGGCTTTAATTACCTTGTTTGTACTTTCTCAAGTTGTGCCATATACTGTTGGTCGTTGTTCCGTACACTGTAATTCCATATCTACGCCAAAACAAAACTTGTTAAGGATTTCCGCAAAGGTTTTCGGCCGTGTGAAGTCATGATATCAAACACCAAGCTCTTTCACCAAGCTAATCCCACCGAGTTCGAAGGCTAAATGAAATATCTGAAAATTGCTTACTGCGCAATTTTAAATTATTTCATTTAACGTTTGAAGTATTAGTCGGTGGGATTAGCTTGACGAAAGAGCTTGGCGTTTGATATCACGACTTCACACGGCCGAAAAGCTTGGCGGGAATCCCTAACAAGTTCTGTTTTGGGGTAGATATCAGTTCTTTTTGGTCCAAATTGATGAAATCCATTTTTAAAGCAATTTTGAGATGTAAACACCAATCTAGTCTTCTGGTCCATTTATTTATTTATTTATTTTTGGCTTTTCTTCATTTTGAGGACAACAGTCGCCTTTATTTCAAATGATTAGTATTTCTAATTAGTACTATAGAATCTCCTTGCAAACGCACGGATATATTTAATGTTCAGTTTACTGGCCTTTGCGTTTTTTTTTAATGTTTTGTATCTTTATCAATTACGGTTTCCTGGACACAAACACTTGATCTTCAGTCTGCAGCTGACGATTGCTGATTAACATTGTTGCATATAAAACAATGTAAAACAATCATTCTGGTCGTTTAGAGCATCCGAACCCCTGAACCACGTGATTAATTAGAAACGCACATCTAAGGGCACATCTTCAGAGCAATATTTTTTTTTTAAATGAGCTAATAACTTGCTTTTTTCATCGCATGGAAGAATTTATTTTCGTGAAACAAAAACAGCGTTAGCCAGTAACAATTAGGCAAATTTCAACGTTATTCACTACGCTTTTTCAGCAAGAAAACGGTAAGCTGTGTCACTTACAGTGACTTTTATGTTGTCAGGCGACCAAAGTCTCCCGATCAACAAGTTTCAGCCTTCTCTGTCGCATTGTTATTTATCCTCAGATGGCTGAAAACAGCCAAACTCCCTTTGCTGTAAAGACACAACTTATCTAGTGGTCGCCATGCTCATATATACATTTTATCTGGATATTATCGTTTTATCTTCGCGGGCGACACACTAGCGTGCGTCTTGATCTAGCCCAAAGCTAAACTTGTTCGGGATTCCCGCCAAGCTTTTCGGCCGTGTGAAGTCGTGATATCAAACGCCAAGCTCTTCGCCAAGCTAATCCCACCGAGTAATAGTTCGAATGTTAAATGAAATATATGAAAATAGCTTACTGCACAATTTTCAATTATTTCATTTAACGTTTAAAATCTTGGTCGGTGGGATTAGCTTTGCGAAAGAGCTTGGCGTTTGATATAACGACTTCACACGGCCGAAAAGCTTGGCTGGAATCCTTAACAAGCTTTGTTTTGGGCTAGATATCAGATATGTTTGGTCCAAATTGCTGAAATCCATTTTTTATTAGTAATTATGAGATGGAAACGCCAACCTAGTTTTCTGGTCCAGTTTTTTTTGTGTGTGTGTGGCTTTCGTTAGGTTTTGAGGACGGCAGTCATCTTTTTTCATGTGATTAGCTATTCTTATTAGTACTGCAAATGCACGGATTTATTTAATGTTCAGTTTGGCATTGTTGCATAATAACAATGTTTAAAACAATGTAAAACAATCAATCTGGTCGTTTGGAACTCCCTAATCCCTGAACCACTTGACCAATTAGAAAAGGCCTTATGAAAAGGGCACATCTACGGAGCAATACCTGTAAAATGAGCTAAGAACAAGCTTTATCCACCGAATGGAAGAATTTATTTTCGTGATACAAAAAAACCGTTAGCCAGTAACTAGTAATTATGCAAATTTCAACGTTATTCACATCGTTTTTTCAACAAGAAAACGTTAAACTGTGTCACTAACAGTGACTTTTATGTTGTCAGATGACCAAAGTCTCATGATCAAATAAGTTTCAGCCTTCTCTGTCACATTGTTATTTATCTTCAGATGGCTGAAAACAGCCAAACTACCTTCGCTGTAAAGACACAACGTGTCTACTAGTGGTCGGCATGCTCATGTATAGTTTCTCTAGGTAGGTGTTATCGTTTATCATCTTGGCGGCGACACACTAGCGTGTGTCTTGATTAGGCAAATACCGACGTTATTCACGTCGTTTTTTCAACGAGAAAACGTTAAGCTGTGTCACTAACAGTGACTTTTATGTTGTCAGGCGACAAAAGTCTCCCGATCTAACAAGTTTCATCCTTTTCTGTCGCATTGTTATTTATCCACAGATGGCTGAAGACAGCCTAACTGCTTTTGCTGTAAAGACAAGACGCAAAGCGTCTAGTGGTCGCAATGCTCATATATATTTTATCTGGATGTTATCGTTTTATCTTAGCGGGCGACATACTAGCCTGTCTTGATTTGAAGTTTGATATGATTAATGCATCAAAAAATACTTTTTTTTTCATTAAGTATTCCGTTTAGTCATACGTCTGATATTATATCATACGTCTGATTTTTAGTATGATGTTATTTATACGTTCGTAAAATTTCAAGTATTTAAAAAAAAAATCTAAACTTAAATATATGATACCCAAGTATCTGTTAACTTTTTAATAGCTTTACATTTGTATTTTTTATTTTGTTTTTACTTATTTTATTGCACATTGTTATTTCACTAGTGTCCTCATTCATATGTGACGAATGTATTGGGAAATACACAGTTTTCTCTTCATTCAGCTCATTTTCTTGTAAAAATACACCTTTAAATTACCAAAATCTTCTTGTGATTTAGCATTTTCCTATTTTCTGAATGCACTGATAATAAAAAAAATATCATCAGCATATAATGTTACAATAGTGTTTACTTTGTAGAGCTGTTATATCATTGATATTATATTACGAAAAGCAACGGTCCTAGGACCGAGCCTTGAGGGATGCCGAATTCCATTTTTTCCCAACTGCCTTTTTTTTTATCTCCTGTTTTAACACTACTTTGTCGTCGTGTCATATAGTTACTGATTATATTGTATATTTTCCCTCTTTTTCCACGTTTATATATTTTTTTTAGTATAATATTTTTACTTAAAGTATCAAATGCTTTGGTTAGGTCAAAGCATTGCACCTACATATTTTTCTTTTTATTTTATTTTTTTTAGAATTTTTTTCCTTTCTTAATTGTAGCCTATCCTACTTGAGGAAGGTTGTCTATATAACCAATTATTAAATTGTATTGTTCGTCACATCTACGGCATCATTTACACATATTTTTATAAAGGTGCAGCTCACATTACTGAATCTGACATTTTTAACAAAAATCATGATTCCTCCTCCACTTTGGTTTTTCCTGCGCACTGCGTACCTGTTATAGCCATTTAAAAAATAATTTAATTCATTTTCCGTTATGTTAATTTCTGTTAATGCAAGAACGTCCCACTTGAGTACGATTTGTATCACTGATAGTTTTGCAGTCATCCTGTAATTGCCTGAAGTCTTCATACCCCGTGTTTTCACTTTCACTTTCCAGCTCCATTTGTGTTTGGAGCGTTTTCTTCTGCTGTTATCTTGTTCTTTATTCTTTCAAAGTCTGTAACGGCGGATGCTACGACGGGCTAGGTTCTTGTAACATCTCCGTGTGTATAGAGGACTTTGGCTTCCTTAGTTATTACTCTGGAGTGACTGTTTGACGTTTTTAGTGGAAAACAGCACAGTTTAGCCACATTACCGACATGGGGAATGAAGCGTCGTTGTCCGAATCTAATAAAGAGGTTTGTCCAGTAATAACTATCTGGTTTTTTAAAGCTGCCATCACCGCTGGATACGTTAAAAGCTAAGGGAAGTTCAAATAAAAATGGAATTACATATTATTTAACACCAGCAATTAACCTACACTAGAGAACCAACTGGCGTTTAAAACTCCTGGTTTTATTATTGACTGTTAAATAAGAAAGTGTACTTTACATTTTTGTGTTCACTAGTTACATTTGGCTTTAAATTAAAAGCAACTGGCTTTCAGTGAAAGCAGAAATAAGAATTACAATTAAACTAGACTTTTAGTTCTTAAACACTTTTTCAAGTAGAAAAAGGAAACTGGAGTTCTAGCAGAACTGACTAACTTATAACCGTATCAGCTAAGTTACAAATTAACACCAGACAGAAAAATATTTCGCAAAATATTCCCGAATCCTCAAGGGCCACTGTCTGTCGTTTAAATTAAAATTAATTTAAGATAACAAGAAAAAAACCTTGGTTGATAGGAAGGGAAAACCACCCTCAAGTTATAGAAGGCAGGGACCAGAAATGCCGATGGCTTAGCCTTCTATAAAATCCTCAAAACTAGGAGCACAAGTTTAAGTTAAAACTATAATTTAGAATGGGGGGTCCTAAATAGACTTTTTAAATTGAAACTAGTGACATACTAACCACTACCAATGCTGGCATGGCAAAAAATCGGACCGTGACATCTCCACTCCCGATAGGCGTGACTAACTCCTAGCTTGAGAACAGTGAGCTGTAATAAAGACTGGGACTTGCTGGGGCTTTTTATGATGGAGAGGAGGATTCTGGCGACTAA
Organism: Lithobius niger; assembly: GCA_023313725.1. Lineage (NCBI taxonomy): Eukaryota > Metazoa > Arthropoda > Chilopoda > Lithobiomorpha > Lithobiidae > Lithobius > Lithobius niger. The sequence goes on from JAHWFP010071164.1 coordinate 12,519, forward strand.
AGCGTGGACGTCGAGGATAGCTGCGCCCTCCTGATTGGCTGAGGGCCGAGAGAACAATGAAAAGTAGGAGGAGAAGTCGGTTTTACAAAGGAGCTGCATGGGAGAACTTTGAAGGAACGAGGCCTTTGTAAAGAAGGTGCAAATTCAGTTTTCAACTAATGAACAGAGTGAATTGGCCTTTGCTACGATGTTATGCATCGCTACTATTGAAGGAGGGGGGGGGGGACGAAGTGTATAGCACAGATTAAACATTGGGATAATCGTAGGAGTATACCGATCTTTTTAATATGTTTTTAATTGAAGGAAAGCTAGTGTTTGCATTCGGATTTCGTAGCCTAGGTCAGAGTTTTGATGGAGATTCTCAGCAAAACATGTACAACAACATTAGGGTCCGTTAAAAAAAGGTAAATAAACGTTGTCAAGCATTAGTAGACTTCAGGGGGCAAGTTATAATGTTAAAAGATTAAATATACTAGCTTAGACAAATGCTAAAACGCATTTAAATGAGTGAGAATTGTCAGCAGATAATGGCTGCTGTGGGTTTCATGGCATTTGGGATCCAACAAATAAAATAAAAATATCACTCTAAAATGTGATTGTCTGTATCCTGCATATACCGTAAATCGCATATTAAACGCCCATGGGCTTATGCAGCTAATTTGACTAAAATCAGGGATGGGCGTTAAAAATATCATCCGCAAATTTGTAAACAAAATAATGGCTCCGAGTCTCGTTTGTTATCGGAATCAACCTGACAAATCGGCCCACCATCGTAAAACTGACTCTCCGTTTTTAACATCTGCACGAGTTCTCATGAAACTGTCCATCATATGTAGTTTATAAATCCTTTAATATTTAATTTAAAAAATAGTAAATAAATTGTGTTACGTTTTAAGCAAACCTAACCAAAGAAACTATATTCTAGATCGTTCTCCAGTTTCATATAGGCCTAATTTGAAGCACTTTATCTTTGGAACAATTACCAGAACTAGGAGTTATTTTTTTTTTAGCACCTTATATCATTAGCAGTCGTAAGTGTTTTTGATGCAGTTTACATAAGTTTAATTAAATTTAAACAGGCTTAAAAGCAATAAATTCGCATTGTAGTAGTCTCTTCAGATCACTCCCAAAGCAAGGTAACATCGGACTCAAGGCTAGCAGTAGCTTCACAAGTGGTTATCTGGAAGGTGCACATTTGCCAGTAAGACTACATATAGGTATTTTAGTACCACCAAGTCAAGTTTAAATATTATTATTACGATATTATTAAAATAATAAAGTTTGTTAACAAGAATTTTATTTGGCTTTCACGATTTTGCAAAATGAAAATTATAATGAAGAATTTTTTTCTAAATCCTAATTTCCAATTACATTTGCCTGGATCTAGTCCACTAGTGCAATTTTGCCGATATCCATGGTGAAGCAATAAGATTATAGATAACTTTCTGAGTTGTCCGCAGTAAATTAATAAATTTATTTTGAGAATATCTAATTTCATTAATTTTACATTATTAATTTATTTTGTTTCCATTTAATAACACATAATATGGATATTTATTTTGAACTTGAGCTGAGGGATACATGACTAAGCAATTATTTACTGCTGAACTATGATTGTTGACGTTGTTTTGAGAGCTCCATCCTAATCCATTCAGATGTACATCGTTTGTATCCTGGCCTATATCATTTTTAAGTTAGGAGATTAGAAAACTACTGAACTCAAGAACAATAATGTTGAAGAGAAGAAATAAACCTTTTGGATTACACGGATTATGTTGGAGACTAAAAAAATAACTTAATCCATGTTATTTACCCAATCCCAAGTTAATGTTCAAGGAAACTAGCTTGGATTATATAGGTTAGGACGCAGTGGTTGCCTAGTCTCTGGTCTACCACTAATTATTGTTAAAAACGTTACTATGACAAAAAAAAAATTGTGTGGTTATGTGATAAACAACTTATTAGGTTAGTTAATTTCGTAGCAGAAAAACGAAGACTGAAGGGGTGGGCTTTAGCTCCGTTATTTCATGATTTTGACCTTAAAGCATTTAGGGGGTGAGCTTTAGCTGCAACTGGGTGTTTAATACGCGATTTATGGTATGTGAGGTAAAGTACCCAAAGGCAGCCCCTCCTATTACACAACTAAGCTAATGGATGTAGGCTTTTTGCCTAAAAGAAACAACGAAAAGTAAATACAAATATACAGGCTTTCTTCAATAATGGCGACCATGAGTTGCAAGCGCTGCGGCGTAGTTTGGAGCTTTTTTCAAATTGATGTGAGGAAATAACCAGAAAAGAGTTCTGTTTCCGTGGAAATAAAGCTGAAGTTTAGGGCTGTTAAATGCTGCAAAGTTTGGTCGATTTGGTCCATTATTGGTAGAGTTATGCATGGTTAAAAACCGATGTCTTTTTGGCACTTGTGCGCTCAAGAAAAAAAAATGTTCCCTGAGGTTTTTGATTTTTGGAGTCGGTAGTCTCTCCAATCCACCTGGAGTGCAGGACTTCACTACATGCCCCCACCTAGGGGAGTTTATTTGGGGCTCCTGTTGAACGCTAAATAAATGCCTAAAGCAGAAGAGTTAGTGCACACAAGATATGCCAAAAACAAGACTGACAAGCCATGCAGAAATATAATAGCAAAAATAAATCCTTATTAGTCTATTATGGGTGCGAAAATACATCGCCCTGCGATATACATCGCCCTTTTACACTGCGTTTTTTTTTACGTTAGTACAGACTTCTGCTTTCTGACTGTAGTGTTGTAGTCAATGACATCTGGTTGAATTGGGTTTCTTCTTGAAATGGGTGTTGCATCATGGCAGGGGGGAAACGCTTATTGGGAACAGCACCTGTTCATCCCACCGCTGCCACCATTTGTAATCGCGGATGCTACGACGGGCTTGGTGCTTGTAACATCTCCGTGTAAATGGATGACTTTGGCTTCCTTAGTTGTTACTCTGGAGTGACTGTTTGACGTTTTTAGTGGAAAACAGCACAGTTTAGCCACATTACCGACAAGGGGAATGAAGCGTCGTTGTCGGAATCTAATAAAGAGGATTGTCCAGTAATAACTAGCTGTTTTTTTAAGCCGCTACCACCAGTGGATACGTTAAAAGCTAAGGGGAGTTCAAATAAAAATGGAATTACATTAACACTGGCGATAGCCAGTGTTAGTAAGGGTCGACCTAGGATCTCTGTGTTAAACTTTCAACTTTGAGAGCTTATAACTCCGTCAAAATTAAAAAATTTTAAACCAAATTTGGAATCTAGCCTTGACTAGTCAAGGCCTGTCTACAGTCCAAAAATTGTGAAATTCAGTCCAGCCAAACCCGAGATACAGAGAGGGGCCAAATAGACAACTTCTTGTTCTGCTTCTTCTTGTTGTTGTTGTTCTGGGGATACTTTCGTCTGTCCTCTCTACAGGTCAAACTATTTGTCGTGTAAAGCTGGTTCTTAGCTCATTTTACAGGTATTGCTCCGTAGATGTGCCCTTTCCATAAGGCCTTTTCTAATTGGTCAAGTGGTTCAGGGGTTACGGAGCTCTAAACGACCAGATTGATTGTTTTACATTGTTTTAAACATTGTTATTATGCAACAATGCCATTTAGCAAACGCCAGCTGCAAGAGATAGGCTGAAGATTAAAGGATTTGTTTCTATTGTTAACACTTGCGATAGCCAGGTTAGTAAGGAGCATAGCAATTTACCGAGCTTAAAAGCGGCGCAACAAAACAAACAACAAATTAATTATAAAGGTGTCACACATACCCCACCCTCACCCACCACCACACCTATTTATTACAATTCTCAAAGTAACACGGATTAATAAACAAAAACGTATCGTTAAAAGTTAAAAGTAAGGGTCTAAAAGTCAAAACCTGTAAGGAACACGGACAAGCTTTCACTGTAAGG
>JAHWFP010071164.1:16438-35709 GCA_023313725.1 Lithobius niger
GCACTTCGATGAAACGTAAGTGCATAAAGGTGGCTTACTGAACTACGCTTACACTTGTAGCAGGTTGTCTTGCTTGGAATCGCTGCCATGTTACCAAACCGAAAAAAAATGTCAACCTAAAGCAAAGTAGGAAACCCACTACCCCACTATCATTGGATCATCTCATGGGTCTTTATAGGACGATCTCGGACAGCTGTTGCTCAAAAACCGGGTAGTAAGGGTCTAATGCTTAGCAGTGTCTTACTGGCCAAATTTGACACCTAGACCCTTACAGTGAAAGCTTGTCCGTGTTCCTTACAGGTTTTGACTTTTAGACCCTTACTTTTAACTTTTAACGATACGTTTTTGTTTATTAATATTATTTAACACCAGTATTGTTAACCTACACTAGAGAACCAACTGGCGTTTAAAACTCCTGGTTTTATTATTAACAGTTAAATATGAAAGTGTACTTTACATTTTTATGTTCACTAGTTACATTTGGTTTTAAATTAAAAGCAACTGGCTTTCAGTGAAAGCAGAAATAAGAATTACAATTAAATTATCATTACCGTAAAGAACTAGACATTTAGTTCCTAAACAACAATTTTTCAAGTAGAAAAAGGAAACTGGAGTCCTAGCAGAACTCACTATCTTAAACCGCATCAGCTAAGTTACAAATTAAAACCAGACAGAAAAATCTTTCGCAAAAGATCACGAATCCTCAGAGGCTACTGTCTGTCGTTTAAATTAAAATTAATTTTAAATAAACAAGAAAAAAACCTTGGTTGCTAGGAAGGGAACAACCCTCAAGTTATAGAACGGCTGGGACCAGCACTGCGAATTGCTTAGCCTTCTAAAATCCTCAAAACTAGGAGAACAAGTTTAAGTTAAAACTATAATTTAGAATGGGGTCCTTAATAAACTTTTTAAATTGAAACTCGTGACATACTAACCTCTACCAATGACCGGCATGGCAAAAAATCGGACAGTTTTGACAGCTCCACTCCCGACTGTCGACTGTCGTGACTACCTCCTAGCTTGAGAAAAGTGAGCTGTGATAAAGACTGAGACTTGCTGGGGCTTTTTATGATGGAGAGGAGGTTTCTGGCGACTAAAGCGCATACGTCGAGGATAGCTGTGCCCTCCTGATTGGCTGAGGGACGAGAGCACCATGGAAAGTGGAAGGAGAAGTCGGTTTTTACAAAGGAGCTGCATGGGAGAACTTTGAAGGAACGAGGCCTTTGTAAAGAAGGTGCAAATTGAGTTTTCAACTCATGAACAAAGTGATTGGCCTTTACTACGATGTAATGCATCGCAACTATTGAAGGAGGGGGGAAGAGACGAAGTGTATAGCACAGATTAAACATTGGGATGATCGTCGGAGTATATAGATCTTTTAATTATGATTTTAATTGAAGGAAAGCTAGTGTTTCCATTCGGAATTTGTAGCCTTGGTCGGAGTTTTGATGGAGATTCTCAGCAAAATATGTACAACTAGCTTAGACAAATGCTAAAACGCATTTAAGTGAGTGAGAATTATCAGCAGATAATGGCGTTTGACTTACACGGAGATTTTTCATGGCATTTGGGATCCAACAAATAAAAAAACACATGCAAAAAAATACATGTGAAGTTAAAAACCCGAACGCAGCCCCTTCTATTACACAACTAAGTAGTGGATGTAGGTTTTTTGCCTATAAGAAACAACGAAAAGTAAATACGAATATACAGGGTTTCTTCAATAATGGCGACCGTGAGTTGCGAGTGCTGCGGCACAGTTTGGAGCGTTTTTCAAACTGATGTGGAGAAATAACCAGATGGAATTTTCGAGATCTGTTTCCGTGGAAGTAAAGCTTAAGTGTAGGGCTATTAAATTCTGCAAAGTTTGGTCGATTTGCTCCATTATTGGTGGAGTTATGCATGGTTAAAGACCGAGGTCTTTTTGGCACTTGCGCCTCAAGAAAAAAATGTTCCCTGAGGTTTTTGATTTTTGAGTCCGGGTAGCCTCTCCAATCCGCCTGGAGTGCAGGACTTCACTACAAGTCTTCTCACGTTTTATTGTGGAAACTTACTTGTATTTTTCGCTCCTTCTTAGGTGTATTTTTCCTTCCTTAAATTTGAGGTGCTCTTTTGTTTTTTGTTTAGTCTTCCATAGTCTCTTGTAAAACTGAGTGACGTGCTCGTTTATGTATATTTTGGTGTTGCTCCCTCTTTAAAAAATATACTTGCTTGTTATTCTTCCTTTTTTCCCATCCACTTGAACGGATTCTGGTTACTTCCGTTTTTTGTAAGTAGCCTATGCATCATGTCGATGTAGCAGTTTTCAGATCTACGTATCTGCAGGGCGTCCGCTAATCCTTGTACTGTTTGTAGTAAATTTTCATTTTGTATGCTGTCAACACCATATATTTCTATAGTTTTATTTCTTGAATATTGTTCTGCTTCATTCTGATTTTGTTGCAGCTCTTTTAGTGTTGTTTTTATTTCTGCTACGCTGTTATTTTCTTCTTTGTGAAGCATCCCTACTCTTTCTTCAACTTTTTCTAGTCTTTTTGATAATTCTATATTTGCTAGTTTTATTTCTTTATTTTCGTTTTTCATTTCTTCGTATTTTTCTTCCATGAACTTCATTCCTTCTAGTATTTTCTCATTATCTTTTTTCAAAGCAGCCAGAGTGTTTTCTATTCTTGCGATGATTCGGTACTTGTCTTTCGCTATTTCGGATACCTTTTTTCAATTCATGCAATGCTTTGTGTTTGTTGGATTGTAGCTGTTTTATTGCTTCTTCCGTTTTTTCGTAACATGCATTTTCTGTTTCATTATCGGCCTTATCATCCGTTTTTACGTCTTCCTTGTTATTTTCTCCATCTTCAGTACTTTGTGAATTGATTTTTCCTCTCCTGCACCTTTTACATTTCCATTCTTTTTCTTTTCTTTCCCATTGCTTTAAAGGTACATTCCTCCCAACGCCATTTTTCTCGATCACATCAAATACTGCCCCAAAGGTATATTTACTTACCGTTAGGCTTTCCTTTGCTAAAAATCCGTTTTAAAATACAGCATCTACGAGATTTTATGTTGAATATTAGGGAACTATATTTACTGTAACCTGCATGTATATGATCCTTTGCGCGCCTACAATAACCTTGCAGTTTCATCTGTGTGTGCGCATGTACTAATTTTAGTCGTTTGCTACTAATTAATGGATCGAGATCAAAAAATCTAAAATTTCAATGCGGTAAAATTAAAATTAACTATGTCAATAGATCGCTGCAGAAAAATTGTAATATACTAGCCTAAAAAAATTATAAATTGTGATGTTAAAATACGAAAATCATTCCAGTTTGTGACGACACAATCTTTAGCTTGATGCTGTTTCGAATACTATTTCAGTTGACCTTGGCGATGGTAACATGCGCGGTGGCGATCTGCGCGTGGCTGGCATAAGGCAGGCGGAATGTTATAAGGCAGGTAGAATGTGCCTTTTGTTGTACTAGCAAGAGCCGCACATTCATAGTGGTATTTAGCTTTGCATTCTGTGCAGATAATAAAGCCTCTCATTCTCACAGTAACCATCACATTTTTTTCCTTCAATTTTCCGAAAGCTCGATGACGTGATTTGTGATCTCCATTGTCTTGGTCGTTACGTCACTATTGTTTTCTTACACTCAAGTCATTTTTCTTTAACGCCCGTCACTTCAAAACTTTGGAAAGGCAATCCTTAATAATTATACACCCGATTTTAGTTCTGTTTGTCACTATGTCGTCATCGTTAAAATGCTGCGTTGTTCATTTTCAGTATCTTTATTTCCGTACGTGTTGATTGGCGATTTTCGGCCTCGCCTTCGTGTCATTACTTGGCACCAGCCGTCACTTCGTCGATTCAAACCTTTGGAGAGGCAATCCTCATTCAGGGGTAGCGCCACATTGGGGGCAGGGCTGCGAGATTTTCTCCCCCCCCCCCGGTCGGAGAAGCCTTGCCCCCCTGTCGGGGAGTAACCGCTATTGTCGTTGGGGAACAGTCGGAAGACGGTCTACATGACTACATAAAATTCGAAAATATGAGGGAAGAAAAAGCTGAAATCACATTGTAGTGGCCCGTTTTGTTTGCCAGTAGTCCTACTGTTGCCACCTCTTGTTAATGCAGAAACGTCAACTAAAAATATGTACAAAACAAAACTTATTAAGGATTCTAGGTAAGTTTTCGTCGTTTCAGCGTTTAACCAATACAGGATTTAAAAAAAATTCCCTGTGCTCACAAATGACCGTGTATCTTTGAGGGCCAACTGTGTATTCTTGCTATGGTTATAGCTGAAACGTAAGCTAAATTTGTATAGAACAAAACTTGTTAAGCTTTCCTTCCAAGTTTTCGTCAGTTAAAGTTTGATAACAATTACCGCCATAAAAACCGAGCAAAGAATCAAAATTGAAGACTAAGTTGGCGGTTTGATTTGCTAGTAGCTCTTTTCCTCTTAGCCCATCGCCACTGTGATTTAAAACTAATTCTCAGTTGATTCAGGAACGTCAGCATGTGAAAAGCAAGCAACAATACTTTTCAAACCTAAATTATTCAGTGTTAGTTAACGTTAATTTAATAACATTTAAAAAAAATTAAATTCATCAGTTAATTTAATTTGTAAATAAAATGTATTACAAAAAACAGAATTTTGGTCACAATTAGGTTTTTACAACCTAAAAGAATGTGCTAAAGAATGCTTACGAAAATCATCCGAAATTAGCAAATGTTAATTCAATTTCCCTGTTCAATATTTTGTCATATATACATTTAATGTATGTTTAACACATTTATTAGATTTAATACATTTAAATATACACTTAATAACGCTCTTCACCTCAGCACCTCAAGTATTAATCCATTTGTTTATATGTCATGGTATTAGCTTCATTCGTTTTGGCTTAAAATTATTCCATTTTCTAAGTTGAATTTCAATTCGTTTATTGTATTATAGTTCATTAATCTTTCTGGTATTTTATTAAAGATATCTGGAACATACCAATTTTTGTTTCGTTTTCCATACACATTGTTCCATTGTGGCATCTCATATTTTAATGTCGTTAATCTTAATCTATTTCCTCTTTTTTTTTATATATATATTTGACAAATAGTTTTTGAAATTATTATATAGTTTCGTAATTCTATTATGTTCATAATTTTCATTTCTTTATATATTTCTTTTGTTTTTACTTTTCCATATCCAAATAATACCTATTAACTATACCTATTAACTATTTTATTTTGTATTTTTGTAATCTTTCAAGTAAATAATCTGTCCAAATCCGTAAATTTCTATACCATATCTTAAAATACTTTCAATCCATGTATCACATATTATTATTTTTATTTTTTTTTATCCAACATATTCCCAATAACGTATATTCTTGGTAAAATTTGTCTAAGTTTTTGTCTTATTAACAGTATGTGTGCTTTGAAATTCCAGTTTACATCTATTTCCATTCCTAAATATTTTGTTGTATCTTTTAATTCTAATTCTATACATTCTTTCTTGCATTTCTTACTTTTGTAATCATAATATAGTCTTTAACAATTTCCATAATGTTTTACAATTTTAATTTCTTTATTGCTTTTCATTTTTGGAACTGTGATGTTCATTTGTACTGTTTTCTCCCTACTAATGAATAATTCATTTTCAATAAACCAGTCGTTCAATCTGTTAAAATCATCTTGTAAATTATTTATCATTTCTTCATATTTATAGTGTATTGATATCATTATAGTGTCATCAGCAAAAAGAACAATTTCTGTCGTCTTTTCAGTATTCTCTGATATATCATTTGTATAAATCAAAAAAAAGCAATGGTCCCAAACCTGAACCTTGTGGTACTCCAAATTTTGAATTTTTGTAATAAGTACTCTCTTCTTTTATTTTTACTAAAATTTTCCTATTGCTTAGATAACTTTTATCAATATTATAAATTTTTCCTCTAAGTCTTATTTTTTCACATTTCTTTAATAAAATTACCGTATCAAAAGTATCAAATGCCTTCTGTAAATCGACTAAAACAGTACCCACATATTTTCCTTCATTCAATGCCTTAGTTATTATTTCACTTATCTCAACTAACAAATCAGTTGTTCCCTATTTTCTTGTATATCCAAACTGTACTTTTGTTAAAGTATTTTTTTTCTAGAAACTCCCTTATTTTGTTCGCAAAAATTTTTTCAATATTTTATCAATTATTGAGAATAACGCAATCGGTCTGTAATTATTTTTATCTTTTTTTTATCCTTTATTATATATTGGTCTTAATACTTGTATTTTTAACATTTCCAGCCATATCTCATCAATCATTTTATTTATCAATTTGCCTATTGCTTTGAATGTATTTTCTTTTGTATTTTTTATATGTTCAGTTTGTACTTTATCCATACCTGTTGCCTTCGTATTTTTTTAATTACCCTATTATAATTATTACATCCTTTTCATTTGCATAATCAATATACATAGTTTTCCCTATACCTTTACTTATTTCTTGTTTTAATTTACGTTTTAATTTTATGTTCTTATGATACTCTCTTTTTTGTAATTGTCATGTTCTTTCTTATAAGTATCCTTTGTTTGCATTACTTGAGTTGAAAAAACTTCATTAAATTCATTTTCTATTTCCATTACATCTTTTTCCTTAAAGGTTTCAACAAAATCCTCGTCAATATTTTTGTTGTTTTTTCCCTTTTACTTCATTTATGACTTCCCAAACAGTTTTTTATTTTCTTGCATTTTTCATAACTTTTCTTTATATTAATTTTGTTTGAATTCTTTAATTTTTAATTTTTTTGTTTTTTAATGCATTATATTTCTTCATAATTTCCGTGTTTATATTATTAGATTTCCTGATTTCATTCCATATATTATTTTTCTTTTCTATCTCTTTTATTAGTTCTGTTGTAATCCATTCTTTTCTTTTTCGTCTGTTTGCTTAATTTTTCTCTTTCTTATTTTTTTCTTTTCATTCTTTTTGTAGATTTCCGATTTCTCTGAAACTATTTAGTTTATACACTTTATCTGGTTCTATTATAGTGTCCAACATTTCTCAGTTTATTTCATTCATTTCTTTAATTATATTTATGTAGTCAAGTTTACTATAGCTTTGTTGATAATCTTTATTTATGTTGATTTTTTTCCATTTTACTTTGTTTCAATTCCCAAATCCAACACATTGTAAAATAATGGTCAGATATTTTCTTTGTTAACGTTCCACCTCTAGTATTACTATTACTATTTTTTTAAGTATATATGATCAATAATAATAATAATATTAGTAAGCTTCGTCCATTCTTGGTTTGTATCTTTAAGAAAGGCTTTTAGCTTTTTAATAAATTCTTTTTTTCCTGTATCTGGTTTTTTATATATTGCTATAATTTTACTCGTCTTTTTCGAGTTATTAATTACAATTTCAATAGCATTATTCTCATTTAAGTTAATTTCCGTACAAGTCATTTGTAAATTTTTTTTTACAAAAATTATTATTCCTCCTCCTCTTTTTGTATTTTGTCTTGTTAATGTTTCTTGCACATAACCATCCAATCCATATAATTACACTTCTTTTTTTTATATTTACTTCTGTTATGTTCGAAATATGACGTCCCATTTTACCTGTATTTTTATTTAAGGCATCCAAATATTTTCTTAGGCTTCTAATATTAACGTGTATTATCTTAAAGGTACAGTCTTTTCCAGCATCTTCTTCAATTTTTCTAAAAATAATAATAGTAATAATAATTTTTTTTAATTTTAAATTTGATTTAATAATTCAGCTAGTTTATTCAACAAAAATGCACGAAGTTTACGAAGAAACTTGTCTGTGCACTGAATACAGTAGTATTTGAAGAGATAAATGTATACACGTATAATATCTTCGAGACATTATATGTTTGTAAATATTATTAGAATGATAAAAACTTCATATTAATTTCCAAGATTAAAACTATCAACAATAAAACGTTGTTTTCCTAAAAATGTCTGTACTAAAAGTAAACAAAATAAAAGAAAAGTTAAAAAAGTATATCAAAATCTCTAAAAGTAAGGTTAAATATGCAGTTAAAAATCCTTATTACAAATGTAACGAACTACAAATAAATAATAAAAAAGAACATCTACTTAAAATTTAAAAACCAGTAAGCATACAACAAAGAAAATGATTAAGAATAATTTATAACAATAGGTGGCTACCCTAATGTTTAAAATCAGAAGCTTAATGTTAGTGAGATTAAGAATTTTACAATCTTAATAAAAACAATAATTTAAAATACATGCAGACAATTTTTGAAGTAAGAATAATCGATACACATTCGAAATAAAATAAAATTAATAAGACTAGAAAAATAAAATGCTGAAGTAAAAACAATCAGTTGAAATCTGATCTGCTTACAGTATATTTTAATTTTATTTTGAGGGTAGTATATTTATCTTTGTTAATACAGAGTCATCAATCTTTGAAATTTTATTAAAGATATTCCGTAAATAGAATGCTTTATTACGACTTCCATATTCATTTTTCCATAAAGGTAGTTTATATTTAACGGAGGTATTTCTCAAAGAACCACTCCAAAAATGTGGTAGTGTGGTAGTGAAATAAATATCACTAGAAGAATTAAAATTATTAAAAAGTATCTTTTGTGTTTTGTGTTCTGTTTTGTGTTCTCTGAAGGCGATCAACAATGTATGAAGAAGCAAAACCTTAAATTTTCAAACCATGCCTTAGCAGACTTCAAACACAGGATTCATATATCATTATTTTATTTTTGTTGCTAATTGCATATCTTAATAGGTATAATTCCGGCATGATTTGACGTAATTCTGTAATCAAGTGTTCAATATGAATATTAAATTTCCAACAGGAGTCAATATCTAGACCCAGGTATCGAGCAATTTCAACAGTTTTCAATTTGGAACAAGTAACAGGACAGTTTCTATCGTTCTTTTTTTTAAGAAGAGTACATAATTCAGAGTAAATTCAAATAGGTTTAGAGTTAAAATTCAAAAGGTGTGGAGTTCTGATTAACATATGCATTGTTTTTCTTCACTTATGTACACTTCATTTTTCACAAACCATTCATTGATTTTATCAAAATCTTTTTGCAAATTTTTTATCATTTGGTTATAATCATAGTTAATAGACAGCGTAATAATATCACCTGCAAATAGAATAATGTTTGAATTTTTCAACATAAATTCAACGTCATTTATATAAATAAGAAACAAGAGAGGGCCCAAAACAGAGCCTAGAGGTACGCCGTACAGAACATCTTCAACTGCACTGTAACAATCAGCAACTTTTGTTCAGGCTTTTCTATTTTGCAGGTAACTTTTAACAATAATTAAATTTTTTTTTCTTAAACCTAATAATTCACATTTCTGTAATAGTATGTTATGGTTAACAGTGTCAAAAGCTTTCTGTAGATCAATTAAAATTGCACCAATGTATTTTCCTTGGTTCAAACCAGTTGTTACGATTTCATTTAAATGGGATAAAGCATCAGTAGTGCTAAGATTTTTACTACATCTGTACTGGAATTTAGAAAAGGTTTTAGTTTATTCATAAACTTTAAAATTTTGTGAGCAAATATTTTTTCAATAATTTTGCTGATGACAGGTAATAGTGAAATAGGTCTATAATTTTCAGTCAAATTACTTGTACCCTTTTTATAAACTGGTCGCAAGATCCGAGTTTTTATTTGTCAGGCTATAATTCCTGTTCAATGATTTTATTTATTAGAATTTTCAAAAAGATGGCCGAGTTGCAGCTTGTTTCTTTAATATAACTCAGCTTAAAACTATCAATTCCTGTTGCAAAGGTTTTTCATGTTGTTTAACACAGTGATCACCTCAATATCCTGGACTTCATCAAGAAAATTTGTTTGTGAATTTCGTTTGACTTTGCCATTTACTATGTTGTGGTGCTTTTTACATAATAATTTTCCCTTAGCGTATTTTTTTTTTGTAAAGAAGGAACTTTAGATGCAAAGTCTTCATTGAATTTTTCAGCGATATCACCTGCTTGGTTGCCTTTAAAAGCTTTTCTAATTTGATCATCGAGGCTTATTTTACCAGTTTTGCCTGTAAGTTTATTGACTTCTTCCCACAACTTTTTGTGGTCCTTAGTTGCCCGCTCTAGTTTTTCTTGGTAGTAAAAGTGTTTTGCTTCTTTAATCTTAGTTTGAATTTTATTTTTCAGTTAACGATACTCTTCAAGCAAATTATTATCTTTTGTTTGCATGCTTTGAACCTTTTTCCACATTTTATTTATTTTTTGTTAATTAAACCAATCAAAGTGTTATTCATCCATTCTTTTCTGAATTTATGTTTTGAGGGGCTAAGATTACTTGTAGTTTGCTTTATGATGTTATCATCATAAATCGCATTAATAATTTGATAAATTTTGTCATACATTTTATTGCAGTCCTCGTAATCGGCCGAGAAGTTCCAATTTACTGCATTTAAAAAGTCTTAATAATTTCTTTATCATTGTACTTATTATGAAACTCGAGATGTTCATCTTTGACCGGTACAACATTTATATCCACCTAAAAGAATGTGAAATGATGATCAAATATCTTTCTTAACCAGGTGTAACCTTCAGAATTAAAGTCCTTCGGTTTAACGTAAAAATGAGTAATACAGTAACCAGCCAAAGACTTTTTCACTATTTCCTCCCTAGTTACGGAATTTATTTTCACTTCAAATCCATTTGCAGCAAGCACATTTTCATAATTTTCAATCTCAATTTGTTCTTGTTTGTTTGGATTATTCAAAATGTCAATATTCATATCCCCTGTCAAAATTACATGATTATAATTTTTATTGATTTCCGTAATACAAGTTTCCGAATCAATTATGAATTTCGATTTACTGCTTTTGGGTTGTCTGTAGATCGCAAGTAAACAAAGTGTTTTGCTATTTACCATAATGTCAAGTTTTATACCATCATTATCATCAACAGCAAAAAAATCATACTTGATTACGAATGATTTTTTTTACTAATATCATTAAACCACCCCTTCTCGAAGTAGACTCTCTTGCGTTTACGATAGTATTATAGTTCTCCAAATTATAAAGGCTAATTTCCTCCTGCTTGATGTTAATTTCAGTAAGGCAGATCAAATCCCAGTGGAAATTCATCATTGTTAACTCTAAAAGAAATTGATCCCAATTTTTGCTAAGGCTTCTTAAATTATTGTGAAAAATTTTTAACCTGGTCTCACTTTGCAAATCCTGGATGTCTGACAGAGTTGCATCCGAACATATAATATCATTTACAGGTGTTAGTGGTGGGAAGGGAATTGTGTTAGGTCAAATAATAATAATAATAATAATAATAGTAATAATAATAATAAAACTTTGTTGTCATGGAAAGACAAAAGGGAAGGGGTAGGGCCAGTTTTGACTATGTAGATCCCACCTAGTAAAAGCTGCAGACTAATAGTCTTTTGCTACGAAAATGCTTTCAGCCCACTTGAATCTTGTCAGCACAGGATCAGTAAGTGGTGCAAACCCGTTTGCCATCTGCCTGACATGCTGCGTCTTCAGCAACTGCACCTTCCGCAGGGACGACCTCATCCTTGCCTATCAGCTAAACCACCAGCCCACTCATCTTGACCTGTCCGATTTCTTCGTGCCTGCTCACACGAAGGCCATCCTCACGCCCTGGCATCACACGTGGCCATCGCACTATTTCTAGACTCAACAACATTCGGCACCGCATTTACACGCAGAGAGTTGTGCATCCCTGGAACTCTCTCCCGCACCATGTTCCTACTGCTCCTTCATTGAACGCATTTAAGACTCGCTTTGATGCGCTGTATTATTTTTTCCTTTTTTTTTATTTGATTGTTTTGGGGGGGGGGGGGGGGGGGGAGCATTCTGAGTCGTTGACTCGGTACCGTCATGCTTTTATGTTATGTTAGTTATGTTATGTCAGTTATCTATAAATTCAAATTAGCATAAAAGTTAAACAACAAGCCATTCAATATATATATATACATATATATACATATATATAAACTAAATGAAAATATTGGAAAAAAGCACATACATGTAAACAATTTCGTAAACAATTGATCAATTTTAAAAGGTCTTCCCAAATACCTATTAAGGTTTTAGTGTCAGAGTCCTACCTTAAACAACCCCAGCATTGGTACGATCACAAGCTCACCCGGTAACTCGTTCCACACTTTCACGACTCGGTTTGAGAAAAAAAACTCTACAACAATCAGTGTTGAACAAACTTCCCCGGAGCCTTAGACCGTGATCATGTGTACGGTCATCAGTATGCAACTCAAAGAACTTTACAGAATCCATATTTACAAGACCGTGGAGCAAGGAATAGGTTAGGTAAAGGTCTGCTTTGAGTCTACATAATTCAAGTGAATCAAGTTTAAGAAATCAAAGCCTATCAGAGTAAGATTTATTACGTTGTCAACGTAATGACTTAGTGAATCTACGGTGGACCTTTTCAATACGATAAATGTCACCAACCAATCGCGGATAGGCCTTACATCGATTTGAAATACCCAGACCATAGAGTCAACATGACTTCTTTATTAAGGCCGCACGTTGGTTTGCAGCTTTTGTGACATTAACTAAGTGTGTTGTCGATTTTAAATCGGAGGTAAACCCAATGCCGAAATTTTTAATTACATTACAGTTTGATAATGTTGTAGTTGATGACAAGGAATACTGGAACATCTGGTTGTTTCTACCAATATGGAGTGCTCTACATTCGGCAATCGGCAACTGCCAGTCTGATGACCACTGAGATATATCATCGGCAAACTTTTTAAAGGGATCATCTACATTAGTTGATCGAGATCAAAAAAAAGAACAATAGTTATGGGCCCAGAACACTATCTTGAGGAACACCACTATTGACATTATTTTATGCCACAGCATGCAGTATTTGTGATAAGAAATCACAAAGCCAGTTCAGCAGGTTTCCTGCAAATCACAATGCCTTAAGTTTAGCTATCAATTTATGATGAACAACAGATTCAAAGGCTTTTGCGAAATCAATAAATATATGCATCAACAGGGATTTCAACATTAAAATAACTCGTCCAGTCATCCAAAATAAACAGAAGTAGTAAGCCAGTAAAGCGACCTGGTACAAACTCTACACTGCCAGAGGGCGTGAAGTGGCTTACGGGGGCAGTCAGAGGACCAGGGACAGGGTAGGGGAGTGTGAGTTGGGGGGGGGGGGGGGGGAAGGAAGGCAGAAATTAAAAGCACCAGTTACTTTACTAACAAGACGAAACACCAGAAGAGTCTCACTCCAGGAAATTCAATCACCATGCGGCATGTACGGGTCCAGCTAGTTCTCGTAAATAATAAACAACGGTAAGCATCGAAAAATAGCTGGCGCAGACGTTGAGACCAAAGAAGAACAATTGACACGATTCACGCTATTATCAGCCGCCAGGGTGGTGCATAGAAGCTGGTAGAAGACGATGGCCGTACTTTATCGCTACCATGGTTACCATTTCAAGCTACGCTGGCCGTCCGGTGCTCATTTTCCATTTTACTGTCGATTGCAATTCGGTAGCTTAATACACACGAACACAATTTTTACGTTCGCAGCGGTTCGACTTACGTTTTATAATTAGTATCCATTAGTTTATTAGTCCCGAGTTGCATCGATTCATTAGATCAAAAACGGCGGCCATGTTGGATCCACAGATCACAGAAATACGTGACGTCAGTGGAGCGCTTACGTATTGAGTGTGACGTCACACGAGCTTTTCCCACAAATATGTAAGAATTGTCGGAATAGACCAGTGTGGAAGTGAGGGGAGAGACACTGTTGATAAAGCCAGCAGCGATTCGTAGCATCTTAACGTTGCAGTGGTAGCGTAATTTTAGGCCTAATTTTTTTAACTGCAGTTTTAATTTCGGACCACGGCAACAATAATTTAATGGGTGCTCTATATCGTGTTACATCACTATCAGTATTATGTGCCATCACTAAAATTGAAGCGTAAAGCCCTCACCAGACGGAAGACAATTTCGTACGAAACGATGCGTAACTACGTGCCAAAAAGGTCAAAATTGCTGTAATCGTATGTGTTGTGTTTAAGAACCAATAATCAAGTCTTTTATACACCATACTGCGTCGCCATGCAACCGCGAATAGCCAGTCTGGTCAGGGCTTAAGAATAGGTAAGTTTTCGGAACGTAAAAAAAACTCAGCATAACGAGTAGTCGACTATTTACTGGCTCCTCTCCCGCCCCATTGAATAATTAATCGGTGCTCTATCATTTTACGTGGCCATCATTACATTGAAACATAAGAATAAGTTTTTTTCGGAAAGGAAAAAAACAGCTTAACAAGTAATTGACTTTTCTTTACTGGCACTTCTCACCTCCCCCATCCGATTTTTAATAATTCAATGTTCAGTAATTTAATCGGTGAACTGTCATGTTACATGGCCATCACTAAATTGAGGCATAAGAAATAAGTTTTTTGGACAGGAAAAAACGTAGTTTAATTCGTAGTCGACTGTTGTCTGCCGACGTCCCCCCCCCCTCCCACCCCCCAACGCAGACAGAAAACACGAATGCAGTGTCCAACAAGACCAGTAACCTTTGGTCTGTACCACCAAAACCTCCTTCCACTGTATTCCAGTTAACAGATTGGCATTTTCAAAGAGTTTGACGTTATTCTGCCTAAAATAAAAGCATGAAAACATTACCGAGGTAAAAGTAAGGCCCACAGCTAGTGGAGATTGTTGCCGGGACCAAGGCCAAAAATAAACGAATAAGCGGTCTAGAAACACTTAATTAAATCTTTTTTAATAGTTTCTTTTTTTTTATTGATTTTTTTATTAAAAGGACTCGGATTCCCAGTCATGAAGAGTCCGTCCACATGGGGACGGTGAGGTGGTAACGGTACTGCTAGGCGGAATCGCAGGGCTTGTAGTGGTAGAGATGTGTGTTGGAATGGTAGGAGCTAGATACCCATGAACAGTGTAATGTCCTCTGGTTTGAGGAATTCGAAGGGCAAGAGTGGTGAGATGGTCGTAAAGGGAACTGTTGGCTCCGTGAGGCACGTCCTTGGTGGGACGGGGATGCAAGAGTCAAGGTCTCCGGAGCTAGCACAAACCTTCTGTTGGACAGAAAGGAACGCTGTGTACAATCTGAATGGGAATAGTAGATAAGAAGTGTTGGGAGCCGTGGTGAATGCTGTTGTTAGTAACATTGATGTTGTCAGAGGGGTAACGGAACGCAGACCTGCAGTAAGACAATTTGGCCGTAGCCTGGAGGGGCAGGTAGCAGTAGACTGGAATGATAAAGAGGATTGAAAGGCGGCGAAGGAGCTCCGATACACTGCCTGCAGGGAGGTAGGTGGACAGCAGGTGTAGCTGACAATCAGCAATGGGTGGGTGGGCAAGGCCTGGTGCCGACCCCCAGCGGATATAACCCCAGCGTTACATCAGAACGGCATAGTTGATGGCCCGCAGTGGCGTAGGAAAGAACACAGGAACGTGGAACGTATTCTTAGATATGTAGGGATAAAGAACGTGTCGCCAGAAATGCATGGACGGTCGGGATGTAGAATCATGTAAAAATGGAGGCGGAATGCCACTGGAATGAAGGAAAGGGCAATCGGGTCCGCGAAAGGAACTGCAGAAATGGCGAGTTGGAGCAATCGTTGTGGCCGTATGTATCTGTCACAGAGACGACGAAACGCAGATCGATGAGAAACCGTGAAGACGGTAGGAAATATCCTATGGTTCGGTCCTCCCAAGGAAGGAACGGGGAATTGATCGATGTTGAGAATGCTGTTGGTACTTGTGTGTGCCATCTGCGGGAGTGATAGTACGCGGATGGATCATGCGAAACGTGCAGAGACGGAACGTGGAACGGGAATGCTCGGGGCGACCATGCGTTGTCAGTGTCCTAGAAGGGATGATCGAGGGATGTAGGTTCAAGGGATCATGAAGAGGAATGACGCAGTGGATGGCAGGATGGATGGCATGGCTTCATAGACAGTGAGGGAGAAAAGGTAGAAAGGTGGAAGGGAGGATAGCCAGGTGGAGATAAATCCTTGAAAGTGAACGTTCTCGGACAGCCTGCTGTGAGGAACGATCGTCCCATGGAAGGACGGAACAGCATGTTCGGTGGAATCATGGAATCGAGTTGGTAGGAATGGCGGCATGGGGCACCAACGGAATCGTGGCTTTTTTTTCTTTTTGGAGGAATGATGGTGAAGAGGACGAGAGTCTTTGTGGACCTAAGGGAGGTAGAAATCGGATGGCCCCCGTCCTGTTGCTTGTGTAGCAGGAATGGTATGGTGTGCCAGGAACGACGCCCCAAGGTGTAGAAAATGTCCCAAACGCATGTGAGACATGGTGGACGTGTCTTCTCTTCACAATAAACAGCAGGTCGTGTTGCTGTGGGATGGGATGCCATGGGAACATGGAATGGGAGTCTTGCAGGGTATCAAAGCATCTATCCGAGCTTCGAATAGGCCTTTCAGGAGAGGGGTAGCAGTGACAAGATGCCGGTGTTCCGTAGGGATGCAAGCATCCCCCCTTCCTTCCCAAGTTACTAGACCGAGGTCTAGCAGGGGGAATGAAGGATGACATGAGGAACGTGATGCTGATCGAGCCGGAGGTCGGAATTTATTTATCACACGGTGCCTTCCTAAACGACCAAACAGAGCGAACCAAATGCACCACTGTTGGTGACAGTTTGGCTCATTCACTGCTAATATCCGTGTTGATACTGCTTGATTGACGTCAACATCGTCAGCGATGAATCTGTTTCGTCGAAACTTTTCCCTCGAGCATGGTTCGGAATTTGACATCGCTCTCGCCGGGTCACATCTATTAGCCAATCCTGGTCAAATCCATTAGCCAAGTCTGGTTGTGGTGAAGGTATGACATATCGAACACTTTGCTGAGCTTGTTGAGCTGTGTTGTAGTTTAGGAAGGTACTGAACGGCTGACACAACATCACTGCGCACGCGCGAGGCCAAGTTTGGAGCCAAACTGTCTCTAACAGTGGTGCTCAGGACCTGAGATGCAGCGTAGTATGAAGTGTTGAGTGACCCCGGAAGGGGAACGGAGGATGAGAGAGATCCCAAAGGGATGGCCGCAGCGCAAGATGAACTTGGGACGGGCAAAGAGGCACTGTTCATGACAGAATGAAGAAATCCCATTGATGCACTGTGGGGAAAGGGACGGCCACCACTCAAGTAGGAATGAAGGCAACGTTCATTAGCAGGACGGCGGTGTGCGGAAGGGGACGTGGAATCCTGTGCGGAACGTCGAAGGGGATGCTCAAAGAGCGACCACGCATGGCAATCGCCCTAGGAGAATTGATGCCGACAGGACGCTGCACTGGAGCTTATATAAGCTGTCCCAAGCCCGCGCATGCGCTGTACCGTACGAGCCTGGAAGAGAAGACAACACTCAAACTTCTGGGGGACTAAATGCTCAAAAGGGGGAAACTGCTAGAAAATGTATATTTTTGTCGGCTATAAAAAGATAATATTTAGGTTTTTTGTATAGGGGGAACCCCCTATGAGCCACAACTCCTGCCTCATTCAAAAATTGGTTCAAAAGTGGACTCACCATTGTCTGGGCCACTTAGTTCCCCTTCCTTACTAAATGTGGCCGAAATTCAATGAATATTAGTCAAAAACATTGTCTGGGGTGACAATTTTCCCCATTTATTCCCTAAATCATCTACCCCCTAACTACCTCCTACAAACCCCTTACAGGACCTTTCCTGGAATTCTCAAAATTATGAATGTGCCCCTCTAAAATTTGGGGGCACTACTGTCATTTCTTGATGCGTGAAAAAAAAATTGGCTATAAGCTGACTTGAACCAGCAATCTCTTGGTAGGCAGACCAGAAACATACGACTGAGCCATTCAGACATGTCAGTCATACTATTAATGGGACGTTAAGTATTATAAGTAACAATGGCATGGAAAAAAATTTGGATGAAGGCAGAATCGAACCAGCAACTATTTGCCTTGAAGCATGCCATCACAGCCTGCAAGAACAATGCCTTAGGCTACAATTGCCCCATGACACCTGAAAACTGTCCCAAATCCAGTCAAACTAAGACCAACAATATCTGTAGTCTAATGGGTTTTACTTAACCCCTGTCTCATTCAAAAATTTGTTCAAGTGAACCTAACTTTGTCTGGCCCACCCTGCTCCCTATTTTCCAAAATGTGGCCCAAATTCATTGGAAAACAAGCCAAAAACGTTGTCTGGGGTGCCAATTTTCCCCAGTTATTTCCAAATCGTCTACCCCATATCAAGCCCATTGCAGGACCTTCTGTGGACCTCTTGGTATTAGGAATGCACCCCTCTCTACTTTGGGGTACTGCTGTCATTTCTTGATGGTTGAAAAAAAATTAACAGCAACTTTCAAGTTACCTGTAAGCAGACTTGAACCAGCATTCCCTGGGAATGCAAACTACAAAGCTTCAACTATGCCATTGCAGCTAGACATGTCAGTCGCACTATGAGTGGTACCTTAAGTACCTTACGGCATGGATAAAAAAAATTTAGATGGCGTGAAACTCGAACCAACAACCATTTGGTCTTAAGCCAGGAACTCTACCACCAAGCCATTACAGTTGCACATGTCAATCAGTGTGGTAAAACTAATAAAGTAAGGGAAAGTACTATTTTTGCATTTACTTTAGCAGATCTTGATGGATTTCAACTTTCAAATACACTATCTGAATCGCTGTTTCCCTATCTTTCCAACTGTCTTTTCAAGACGATGGGCCGAACCGTGTCTTCTCGATTTCGCTCATATCGACTCTGTGTGTGTGTATTTGCGTGTGTGTGTGTGGGGGGGGGGGGAGGGGGGCTGCAGCTTGGAGGAAATTGGGGTTAGGGGATTCAGGTTCTCTTGATGGGGGTTCAAATTTTAGAACCGATGTCACAAGATGATTATAGACTAGTCTGGAGGAAACATATTTTTTTAAAAAGCTTCTTTCTTTTAGGGGGGGGGGGGGGGATAGGGTTCGATTATTTTTGGACCTTGAACAGAGGGAGACTCAAGAATTTTTTTCAGGGTCTTGAAGAAGTGGGAACCAGTCATTAAAAACTGGCAGGGAGGGGGGGGGTTCTTCCCCGACCGTGTCATTGAAAAATGTGTGGTCCCATTTTCATTTTTTCATTTTTTCATTTTCTTCAGAATCCCCCCCCCCCCTTTCTCCGGATTCGCACTCGCCCCATAGCTCAACTGATGGGGAGCAGCCATCGAAAACTGAAAGTAGTGAC
>JAHWFP010071167.1:0-16956 GCA_023313725.1 Lithobius niger
GGGGGGGGGGGGTTCTATGGCTGATTCGATTTGTGCTCCTTAGAATGACCTGTGTACCAGATTTCATGTTTTTAGCTCGATCTGCAAGAATTTGGTGCCCAAGCCTATGTGAGGGGGCACAGAGGAGTGTTTGGGAGGAGTGCTGGGGTCCCTTGAGGATATTTCCCGGGGGGGGGGGGCATGACTGGTTCGATTTGTACTGTTAAGAAAGACTTGTGCACCAAATTTATAGCTTTTAGCTGGATTTGAAAGAATTTATGTACTCCACTTAACGGTTTCTGCCCAGTGCTCTACAATAATAAATGCTCTGCACACGAGAATACTGCAGTCACATTAAAATCGCGTTCAAAAGGCCCTGGTCGTTGTTAATACCTACATTTTAATCTATAAAAATTGAAACTCGGTTCATTGGTTCGATCTCTAGGTGAGAGCAAAATTTCGAGCCCCTCTGGCGTATATTGTTGTTACATTACAATAGCATTTAAAAGGCCCTAGACCTTGTCCATACTTACTTATTAAGCTACAGAACTTGAAAATCGGTTCATTGGTTCGGTCTCCAGGTGACAGCAAAGAGTTCCAACGACAACAACGACAACAACAACTGCATATTATACTGTGGACGCAGAACGGTTCGATTGTTGTCATTAAAATTTTTCATGCAGTGGAATAGTTACAACACGACCCCAAATACCGAATTTCTATGGTCTATGTCAATCCTGGGCAAAACTGCAGGATATCAAATAAGTACCTAACATGGAAGTTCATGATGAGGCTTACATACGGACCGCTGCCGCTGTCGCGGTCCTTGATGAACTTGTGCTCAGTTGTCTATTGTCTGTTGTTTCGCTTTTTTTATAATTAAAGGTACTTTACAAAAGCTAAAGTTTGCTACGCATTTCAATGCATCCGATTTTGGAGCCAAGAGTGTCCCATCCTTTCTCTCCATAGCGAATCGATCTCCCAGATGTTTGCATTACGGAAAGCATGGGCACGCTCGTTCCCCTTGCCCGAATGTGCTGTGCACAGTACAATGTCACGTTCCCACAGTCTGCCCTGTACACTCATGTGAGGGATCACGCCACTCAGTTGAATTCTGTTTCTGTTACACCCGGTCCATAGTCTACTGCGAATGTCAGTGTGCCTAGGATGAGCCCAGTGCAAGTGTGGTGGAGGATGTGCAGTGTTCTTTGGATGTGCAGTGTTCTTTGGATGTGCAGTGTTCACCGGGTGGTCAAACTGAAGAAGCCGGTGGTTGGTCGCAGCAACAGCGTAGAAGAAAAAGAAGCGCCCCCATGCTATAGTTGCTCCCACCCCATCGCTTAAGGTGCGAATGCATTGTGAAGATGTTATTAGTGCTCTAGTCTTCACCAGAGTGCTCCAGTCTGGCTTGAATCCAGAAATCAGTCCTGCAGTGGATGAAACGATGCAGGATGACGGTAGTCGTTAGTGGTCCAAGTACCCACGGTGTGTCATACTTCCAGAGCATGTAGTGTCCGAAGTTGTCGCTCCGCACCCGTTGGCTGGTTCTGGCCCTTCTGTGCATTCTCCAGCACGTGTAGAGGGTGGTGTCACAGATGTTGGCAGTGAAATAGTGGCTTCTAGTAGTTGATGTGCCTCAGTTGAGCCCATGAAGACAGTGTTGAATGGGATGACAGTGGGGATCTAGTGGGCCTGGAGTGTGCAAGTAGCTCTGTGCCGGATGAGATTCTATGATCAGTGACGGGGTAGAGCGGTTTTTTCTCCGAGTTCATCTTCTATACTTGAAATGCTAGAGGTATCCAAAATAAGGTGCACGATGTAAAGAAACTCTGCTCCAGATGTAGCATTCTTGGTGTTCTGGAAATCCATCTTCCCCTGGCATTTGTTCTAGGTATTAAAGGGTACACTGTTTTCTCGAGAGGGATAAAAGCCAGAGTTTGTATGTTTGTAAATGATTTGGCCCGGAGTATTGTTCTAGGCACCCGTGCCTGTCCAGGCCTAGATTTCTGTGCAGTCAGAGTGTGGTGGGGAAAGGGTTGGGTCACGTGTGTCACGGTACATGTTACTGGGAGAGTGGCGAGGGACGATCGATGCTTGTGGGTGAAATCCTTTTGTAGGAGGTGATTTCAACTCTCACCACTGGAGTTGAGGCAGCCTGCAGTGTGATGTCAGGAGTAATATGATTGCGTCCTCTCTGGATGAATTGAACCTGTCTGTGTTGCAGAATGGGTACCCCACGTTTATTAGGAGATATGGAGGGGTTGTCCAAGAGTTAATGTTGGATCTTTTTTTGTGCTCAAGGAGTGTGGCTGGCGATCTCTCTTTTGGTATTTCGGACGACCTGTGTGGCAGCGACCACTTTCCAGTGATGGCGTCCCGTGGTGGGGACTGGAGTGGGTGGAGAGTTGTGGAGCCTTGCTGCAGGTGTCCTGTGCCTCAGGCAGCACTGCTTGGGGACTTGCTCCGTGGGTAGCGAGGTGGGGCTTCTTGCAGTCAGGAGTCACTAGGGGTCGCACTAGTGCTAGCATGGGAAAAGCCAAACCAGTGTGGTGGTCTAGTGTCTGCACTGTAGCCATTCGTGACAGGCGGAGGGTGTGACATAGGTTTCGTAAGTGGGCATCAGATTACAGGTAGTTCTATTTTCAGGGAGTGTCAGATGAAGGGGAGAAAATCCTTATATCCTGTGGAGGGAAAGGCTCCTCTACGGGCGCAGGTTGCGTGAAAGTCTCTCCCGTGACAGGCATCCAGCTCAAGTCTGGAAGCTCATCCTGGCAGGGGATAAAGCGCCTCTTGTCTCCTGGATTTTGGTTACAGTGGGCAGGTACTTCGGTGGCCTCGCATGGCTGAGGCATTCCACCAGAATTTCTGTAGTCTATGATTCTTCCTTGGGCCCAGAGCCGGTTCGCTTGCAGACCGCTGCGGGCTCCCAGGACGTTTCGCCCTTGAAGCTGGTCGAAGTCAGGGGGCGCACTGGGAATTGACGTTATTCCTTATAGCCATCTACTTGGCCGACGTGTTGAGGCATGCAGAGAGCTCTTGATCTGTTTTCAAGTTGTGCTTGACAGTGGCCCGGCCCCGGCCACATGGCTCTTTTCTGTGTTGACCCCAGTTGTGGGATGAGGGAAGTCTTAGTCCTCAATTGTGAGCTATCGCTCTATAGCTCTCCTCTCCCGTGTTCACAAGGTGCTTGAACGCATGCTTGTTCGGCATCTCGAGGTTTACCTAGAGAGTGGGAATTGGTTTTACCCCCGGCAGTTCGGATTCTGCAAGCATATGGGGGTGCAGAACTCGGTTCTCCTTTTGGAATCTAGTATACGAGAGGCTTGGTTGGAAGGTTGTGTCCTTGCCGCTGTATTCTTAGACATTAGCGTGACGTACGGTACAGTGGATCTGGATTGGGTTAATGATGCCCTCCTCCGCGTGTGCCCTTGCAGGTTGGTGCAAGCAGTCCTCGGGCTGCTCCATTGGCAGAGCTTTGCCAGTCGGGTTGGTGGTTTCTGGTCAGGTGTGGGGAGTACTGACAGGGGATTGCCCCAGAGCAGCTTCCTCAGCCGTCTACTCTTCGCTGTTGCATCAACGAGGTGTTGGAGGTACTAGCCCTCTCGGCTAATGTAGTTGCTTACGCCAATGATCTGGTCATCTGGGTTGTCGGGAGAGATCTCGCTTCCCTTCTTGTCACCCTTGGGACTGTAGTGGAGCAGGGTCGGGCCAACCTGGCGGAGAGATGTCCTGCCTTTTCTCCGCAGAAGTTTGAACTTGTGGTATTCACCAGTGGCACGTATGTCCCCGTGTCTATTCGTGTGGGTTCAGCTGAGGTTGTCACGGTCCTGATGGTTAGGTACCAGGGTGTCCGGCTCGACACCAACCAGGCTTGGTCCTCTGAGGTTGAGATGGTGAAGGGGCCCCTTGTGGTGAGGAACGGGGCCCTAAAAGTGATCTCCTCATGCAGGCTGCTTTCCAGGTGCGCTGTCTTGGCCTCTTTTTACAGAGTGTATGTCCGGTATGCTGCTGACTCTCACCTGGCGTTCCTGGCGGGCAACAAGAGAGCGATCAGCACTCTGCAGGTGGTGGTAAACGACTGTTTTTGGTCTGTTACAGGTTGTCTGCCATCCACCCGCATCCCTGCTTTCCTAATCGAAGCTGGAGAACTGCCACTTGAGTTGAGAGTAAGGGAATGCTTGACCGCTATCTGTCTTCGTGCGGTGGCAAGAGGGGCTGCTGACCCTGTGGCGAGGAAACTTCTTGATTACGGCTGTCTGGGACCTCTTGCTAGGCAGCGCCTAGGCCTTCTCAATCTTAATAGCCACGTTAGTTGGGAGCGACCAGATGTGGCATTTCTGCCTTCTAAGGGTTGTCCGCACTACCAATCTGTGGGACTGGTGTAAAAATCTTGTTGGTGTTTAGCGCCCAGTCAGGGAGCGAGGGTAGTGGTGAGGAAGTCAATATTTTCTGCGACGCCTGCTTCTACCGTCGTGCTCCAGAGGAGTTGGGGTTTTTGTCCAGGAATTTAAGTTGGGGTATTCTTGTCGTACAACGTTTTGTTGGTGAGCTTAAGGCTTTTTCGGTTGCCCTATATGTTGGCCTGGACCTACAGGTGCCTAGAGTACGGTGCAGTTGTCCCACCCTGCTGTCCTTGAGATTGGAACTAAGCTTCGCTGTGCGGAGCGGATGGCCTGTTCCGTTCCGTTTCCAATGGGTTCCTGGTTACAGTGGGGTTCACGGGAACGTGGCCTTGTCGCATGCTAGTTGTGAGAACATGGTGACCTGTTGTTTCGCAGCTGTGACCTGTTCCCTGTCCTCCACGCCATCTGCTGGAGGGTATGGCAGAGGCAGTAGGACAGTGAAACTAAGGGTAAGCACTTGTATGCTCTCCACCCATTGGTCGCCCCCTCCCCTCCTCCTTGGGCAACTTGGCAGGCGTGATGCTGGGACCCTGTCGTGATTGAGGACTGGGCATACCCTCCTCACTGCACATATGGTTCACCTTGGCTGGAGGGATTCCCCTCCTTGTGAGTGTGGGGCACTAGAGGAAACAGTGGCCCATTTTCTGTTGGAATGCAGATGCTGGGTCCATGTCAGAGGAGTCGGAATGCAGGGTGCGAGGCTTGTTGATATTTTGGGTGCAGAAGGTGACTCTGGGCGTGGTCTCCGGGCAGTTTTGGGTTTCTGCGGTGCCACTCAGCGGTTCGAATCATATGGATTCTCATTACGCCAGTAGTAGGGTTGCCGTGAACTTAGAGTAAGTAATAGTATGTCTGTTATTAGATAGAGCACATAGTATGATGACTTCAGCTCTAGTAAGTGCCAATAAATAAACGACAGGTGGCTTTTTCCCAGCTTACATTAAAATAGCATTACAAATTATTGCAATCTTTTTATTTAATGCCTCCCCGAACGTCAAACCGTAAAAGGTAAATATTTGAGTCAAAGTGTCTTGAATACCGAATTTCATTCGTATCTTTCACATAAATTATTTTATATGAGCGGCATTAATATAATTATAGTAGTTAGTAGTCAGCTGAAATCAACGATCTTTACTCACTTTTATCACATTGAAATAGTTTATGCACTTGATTCAACTACAACTATTGCTTGTTAGGGCACAAAGACTGGCCATTTTCAGCAATTCTCATGCTGCTTCACCGCGTAGGTATTTATCCTCACCATCATGAAATACGCTCAGCATTGGTTTCTGTTAAAGTACCAAAGCTAGTGGCCTCAATACAACAATGCTAGAATTGAACAATGACTGTCTTACAATGAGTCTGACAATTGAACTTGGAGGATGGATCACTAGCGTGGTCCTTGATAAGTATCAACATATATAATATAATATGGGGCAGGCGGCCAAGTCACCGGCCACACCATTCCGTCGTACAATCAAGTACCCCACCCTGTAGCGCCATCTGTTGACGGGATTCACCTTCAAATTCTGGTTGAGACACTTTTCTAACGTCTTCGAACAGATGGCGCCACTTACCAAATCTTCCATGTCGCCGTCTATTGACGGCCTTGGACTACAAGTTCGGGTTATAACACTTTTTCCAAAGTCTTCGAAGAGATGGCGCCACT
Source organism: Lithobius niger (assembly GCA_023313725.1). NCBI lineage: Eukaryota > Metazoa > Arthropoda > Chilopoda > Lithobiomorpha > Lithobiidae > Lithobius > Lithobius niger. The sequence goes on from JAHWFP010071167.1 coordinate 6,052, forward strand.
TACCAGACCTGCCGCACGGTTTTTGGGTTCGTTTTTTGGTATTGTTGTGGTACAAAAGCGACCAACAAAGTTTTAGCGCATGGACTGGGCCATTGTCAACCTTTCAGCTAAAAAAAAAAAAACAACCCGTGTCTACTAAACCAGACAACTTTAAACCAAACGAAATTGGCAGCCTGATACGATGGAAAGGCGCATTTATTTCCTAAATGTTCACTTCCAGAAATGAGTTGAACTACGCATGCGATTTTTCCGGGGCTGCAGCAACGGAGAAATGCCACGGGGCGGCGTTATCGGGGAAGGGGGGGGGTGCAGGAGAGGGTGCCACGGCAAGTGTGTGTGGCGGGCAATGCGCGCTACCGAAGTGAATTGTTTCAAAGGATTAATTTAAACATGGGATTACTTGCTTACTGAATGCTGGATTTCTCAGTGATACGGTTTTTCATAGCCTTCAGACAAAAACACACGCCAGCGACTTTTCCGGGGCTGCACCAAAGCGAGACTGTCACGGGGCGACGTTTTTGGGGAGGGAGAGGCTGGCAAGCGTGTATGGGGGAAGGGGGCAGGAGTGTGGGGATTGGGGGTTAAAGTAATTGTGGGGAAGAGGGCATAATTAAGTGGGAGCCATTCACATGTTCGGTCTTCGGTTTGATAAATTTAAAACCAAAGATCAACAACCTGGAAGGAGGCGGGGGGAGGGGTGCGCAGCATGCGCACGGGCACAACTAGTATCTTATATTATAAGGCAAAGTCTCATAGCAGAAATGAAGACAACGACCCCCGGAAGGGAAACAGTGAAAACGTGTGAGTGTGTCAATCCTTTGTCTTTAAGTTGATACTGGTACGATGTTGCCTTGAAAAGAAGTTGAAATTGGAACATTGTTGCTTCGACTAACAATTTGCTACCCCTCGCTGTAAGTGTGGCGGGTCTGACGAAACGGTTTAGCACTTTCTGATTGCGTGTCCTTTATGGACTGCGCAGCGTCGCTTCGTGTTTGATGGAGGAGGGGATCCTCTACCCGTAATTTTGGGAGTTCCCCCCCCCCCCCATGTTCCTCATGATAAGTAGAATCTTCGAAAGAGAGCAAAACGGCTTCTGTAAAGCAACAGGATGTTTTGAGTCTCTTGTTTATTAATTCGTGACAGCCTCAGCGTTTGCTTGTCTGCTCCCCTCGGGTTCCTGTGATCAGTCATGTAGGTACAAGGAGATGAGCATTGTTGTACTGAGCCTTCATTGTATTGACGGTAGTGTGTTTCCTTGTTTAGCCGTAAGTTAGCATGTAAGTGTAGGACAGAGTGTATGGCGTTAGGGCCGAGTACACTCTCATAATAAACCTAAACTAAACTAATTTGTTCTGCGCAGTCATTGCAAAGGCATGTCTTAAATGACGTCATGCACGAAGGACAGTTATTTTTCACACGGCTAGCCAAAGCGATAAACTGGGAGTGCAGAGGGGCCTGAACGGGGAATTGCCGTTTGCGGGGCAGTGCTTATGTTAGCTCCACTATTTGATTGAGAAGGTGGAGGATGCAAAAATTATCCTTCTAACCAAACACCATGGTAATCTCAGCGGCAAGTCTTAAATGATGTCATGCACAGGTATATTTCCACGGTACGCATCGCTTAAGCTACAGCGAAAGACTAGCAGTGGGGGGGGGAGGGGGGGGGAGGGGGGAGGGGGGGAGCTGTTACCATTAAGCATACGATTACGCCTTAACTGAACTTAAAAGATAACTATGGGTGGGTTGTTTGGAATGGAGACCACACCAATTCGGCAAAAACCTCGCAAAAGGGGGAGGGGCAGTATTAATTTAATTAACCATCCAGTTCAACTACGTGTACAAGGAAGGGAGGGAAACGGAGAGGAGAGGGAGAGGACGGGAGAAAATGGGGAGAGGGGAGGGAGAGGATTGGCGGAAAGGGGGAGTATTACACAAAGAAAATTTGACTGCTGCAGTGAACGATCAGGCAGCACCGAGCAAATACTGGGAAACAACCACGGGCCAAACCAATCCCAGGGCGAAGCCGGGTACGACTGCTAGTAAAGTCATATATTGTAGCAATTTAACGAAAAATCTTTAGGTTTTCCGCTTTGTTTTCTCCAGCTAAATGGTCCAACTCATCGACGTGGGGCAGATAACCCAGTTCGGGTTCATGCTCACTAAAAAAAAACCTAACGAAAATAAATAAACTAAGCTAACTAGCTTATCGCGCTTACTTGTTTCTAGTTGATAGCCAAATACAATACAATGGACACTTTCTCGGAAATATAATTAATCAGCGACCATTAATTATACCAAACTTAAGATTTTCTTTAGGCAGTTCAAGAAACGATTTACTATTATATTTTCATAAGGAGCTCACAATATGTACTTATCGGTATTTTCACTAAAGCAACCAAAAAGGGTGATATCATACAAAAACCCAGAAGGCTAAAGGAACCCATCAAGTTTTCGCCATAGAAAGTAGTGACATCAGAACCAAAATGGCTGCCACCAAGTTTTCCGTTCCAACCCTGATCACTCAATCTTAACTAACACCTCAGTGATTGTCAGTTAAGCTTGAGTGATCACGGTTCGGACTACAAATTTTGTGGCAGCCATTTTGGCTCCGATATCACTACTTTCTATGGCGAAAACTTGATGGATCCCTTAACTTTTACGGGTTTTTGTGTGATTTGGCTTTGATGGGACTATTTGCCCAAGTTGTTGCCACAATAACGTTACCAGCGTGGAAATCTTACCTTCTCAAGGAAAAAGTTACGAATGTCAGTCCTCAAAGACACATCGTGGTTCAAGTTAGGTATCTTGCTAACATGCATCTACGCAAATAACCAGTTAGAGTGTACTTAAAATAAGACGAGATACTACAGCTAAATTACGGACCTAATACAATAACTTAAAACTTAACGCATTATCCACAATATGGATGAACATAGTCATACAACACAGTCTTTAGTCTCAACCGTGCTCTGTCTATGTATTAGCTTGACAACTGGTATCTGTACGCGAAAGACTGCCGTGTAATTACTCTGTCAGAGTGATGTGCAATTTACGTACTGATGTGCAGGCATTTCAGCTGGTATATCGATTTTTCGATTGCTCGGTTATAAATATTTAAGTGTCGTAGAAGACAAATGACATGGGTTATATAAACCCTTGTCGTTTGTCTTCTACGATACATCAATCATCATAGCTTCTGTTTTCAAACGGTATGATTAGTATGACATTCACAATTCTTTCGTGTCTTCAGGTAGCAGGAACCAGTTATTTGTGTTTCAAAAATGAATACGTATCACGAGTAGATAAAATTCCTTCGGAACCCTTTATGTACTCATGTATGTATGTACTGTGCAGTAGACAACGAGTTTGTCCATACAACAACGAACACTACTAACAATGAAGCCCCGCAGTTCGTGGTCAGAGAAGTAGAGTATTGTTGTCAATCTCGGTATGCAGTTGCCTTTACGCAGGTTACCAGGGATTATTAAAAAAAAAATGCCAAGGCTTGGTTTGCTTTGTAGCTTTTTAGTTACTACGGAAACAATGTGCTATGAGTTACGAACATTGAAATCGGATGAATCTTCAAAATAAAAATAAAAAATTATTCATCCCGTTTACATTTGCTGTTGGCAGACTAAATTCACCCAATCAAATTCATGTATATATAACACACAAATTTCCTCAAGTTGAAACTAGCTGTCTCTCCTCCTCCCCAGTCCGTTAGGTTGTTTTACAAATTTGGAACTAACAACAAAAAAGAAACTACAGTAAGAAGATAAACAAACACCCATCGTAGCATCCAGGGATTTCAGTGAGATGTGGCCATCTAAACGAAAAAAAAATTCACGTGTCATCATGCTTCATTCCTGGCCACTTGATATCACGTGATTTTCTTTATTCATTTTGATCGCTGCGTAGTGAACTTCACTGCAGTCCCGACACGCTACGACATTTTTGTGTTGTTTTCGTAAATATGCCTTCAAATAAAAAAGCTAAAATAAACGCATTTACAGTATTAGGATTTCAAATAATAATAAAGCAAAAGAAGAAGCGTATGTGGAAACCGGGGGGGGGGGGGCCCCATGAGGACTTTGCCACGGTCCCCCGTGCCATTGCCGGGCCAGATAGACTAACCTCTCGAAGGCAGACGTTTGACATTTTGTTTCAAACCAGTTATAACGTAAATTAAGTCCATCATTAAGGTTTAAAGACAAAGAAAGATGTTCCAGGTGACGAATCACGAACGAAGGTGCTGGAACTGTCCTCCTCTAGCAACGATACACTCACCACATCTGCTTTCCACACCTAAGCATATTCTCCTGCATAAGTCAGGAGTAAAAGTCTCAAATGCAGCAGATATGAGAACCTGCAGTGTTGCAATATCCTGGGCTGGTTGAATGTACAACAAATCCCCACACACTAAAGTCCATTGGCGTCAGATCACACGAACGCGCGGGCCATTCCATGGCACCTTTTCTACCAATCCTGCTGTTGGGAAATTGGTCACCAAGAAAGTCTCGCACCTGTGTTGCATAGTGAGGTGATGCACCATCTTGTTGGAAAATAATATCTGCGGGACACTTTTCCCGTACAGCTGGCAGAATCCTGTCTTCTAGCAGCTGACGATATACTGCACCGTTGATTGTTCAATCAAGGAAGAATGGTCCAGTGACCCCCCATCCCATAACCCTCCCCAAACATTGATGCCATAGGTGACAGCGTGAATGCCGCCGTAGTGACGTGTGGGTTGTCATCACTGTAAAATATGCAGTTGTGACGATTAACTCTGCCATTCAGAAGAGTATAATATCGGAGTATAATATCCATTCCACGTTCTGTGGATCATCTGCAAGGAAATCTAGGATTTCCTCGCAGAACTGAATGCGTCGATCGGGATCATCTTCGTTTAAGGCGTGCATACGCCGTGGACAGTACACCTTCAAGCGTAGGCCCTTGATCGGCCTATTAACACAGTGACACACCCGTTTGCCGTTCCAACTGACGCTGGGATGTCGTTGGTTCATCAAGCAACGCTTGCTGGAAATCGGCAGCATTTTCAATCGTTCGTGCCGTTCGTTTACGGCCAGAATAGCCCTTATGTTGATTTTCCACAGAACCTGTGATCTCAAATTTCTCCACCAAATGTGCCACTGTAAACCGGCATTGAGGTAGCTGAAGATACGTAGCCTGCCACCTCAGCAAAATGTCTGATATCATATCGTTTTGGTAATACCATTTAATAATATTGATACGTTGGTGTAGGTGCATGCGTGGCATGTCGTTATGAAATATACATTACACTTCATATAGTTGGATGGCTTGGGGCCCAAAATTGATGGAATTTGTCATTTTCTGTGAAAAGCATGACTGCATATGAAGAATAATCTGGAAAAATAACTATAATAGCAAGTTCAAAAAATCCCCATGGGGGAGGCGAAGGGAGTGATTTGTCTCACCAAAAAAAACGGTAGTTATAGCGATTTTCGTGTTCAAAGTATTCTTGCGAGCCCTCTAATAGCCCGAAATGGATATGGTTAGGATTTCTGAAAGGCGGGGATCTCTTCTTTCCATCAATCCTAACCAAAACTGTTTAACTTAGATAGGGACCGTCGTACGCTCAATTAAAGGTGAAGAAGTAGCAGCCATAGCGTATGGTGATTTTCGAATTCAAATTGCTCTAGCGAGCTCTCTAATAGGCAGAAATGGATATGCTTAGGATTTTCTGGAAGGTGGCGATCTATTCTTTCTATCAGTATTACCCGAAGTCGTTTAACGTAGAGAGGGAACAACCTATGCCTAGTTAAAGGTGAAGAGGTAATGGCGTGACGACGAAAGCATTTGCTGATTTACAAATTCAAAGTGCTCTTGTAAGCCCTCTAATAGCCCGAATTGGGTATGCTTAGAATTTTCTGAACGGTGTGGATATATTCTTTCCATCAATCCTGACAGAAATTGTTCAACTGAGATTCGGACCGTTTTACGCTCATTTAAAGGTGAAGGGCAAAAGCGTAGCGGAAAAATCGTATGTTGACTTCCGAATTCAAAGTGCTCTTGCGAGCTCTCTATTAGCCCGAAATGGACGTGTTTATGATTTTCTTAAAGATGGGGATGTATTCTTTCCATCAATCCTAACCGAAATTGTTTAACTTAGATAGGGACCGTCCTACGTCTATTTTAAGGTGTAGCTGTAATTGGAATAAATAGACCGTAAAATAGACGTAGGACGGTCCCGATCTAAGTTAAACAATTTCGGTTAGGATTGATGGAAAGAATAGATCCCTACCTTTCAAAATATCTTAAGCATGTCCAATTCGGGCTGTTAGAGGGATCACAAGATCACTTTGAATTTGAAAATCAACATTACCTCTTCACCATTAACTAGACATAGGTTGATCCCTATCTAAGTCAAATAATTTTGGTTATATTGGATGGAGAGAATAGATCCCCACCCTTAAGAAAATTGTAAGCATGTCTATTTCTGGCTCTTAGAGGGCTCGGTAGAGCACTTTTAATTCGAAAATCACCATATGCTTTCGCTGCTACATCATTACCTTTTCAGCTTTAAATGGGCGTATGACGGTCCCTATCTAAAGTTAAACAATTTTGGTTCTGATTGATGGAAACAAAAGATCCCCACCTTTCAGAAAATCCTAACCATATCCATTTCGGGCCATTAGAGGGCTTGCAAGAATACTTTGAACACAAATATCACTATAACTACCGTTTTTGGTGGGGTAAATCACTCCCACCACCTCCCTCCAGGGTTTTTTTTAACTTCAATCATATAGCAATTTTTTCCAGATATTCTTCTCTTCATTCATGCTTTTCACAGAAAGTGACAAACTCCATGAATTTTGGGTCCAAGCCATCCAACTATATGAAGAGTAATTAATATACGTTGGGTGCACTGGGGGGTGGGGGGGGGGGGACACACGTGTGGCCTCTTTGACACAGTTTGTTCGCTGAATTATTGACTCAGTTTAAAAAAAAAACGAATCGAACCTTTTTGTAGACAATTCCATGCGCTACAATTTCTGATTAAATATATTTTATGCAGCCGTTTCCGTGATAGAATGACAAAATCCGATTTAGGGCGCATGTTCCCAACATGGATGCATTAGCTAAACATTCTTCTACACCATTTATTGGCTGCATCTTGGAATCTACGAAAAAAATGAATGGATCATTTTTTGTAGAAAATTTCATGCTCTACATTTTTGGAAAGAACATATTTTCATACCCGAGTAATCGTTACGAGATATATTGAAAAAAAACAGATATCGGGCGCCATGTTTCTAAGATGGCAGCGTTAGGTCAACGCGGACAGCTGAGGACTTTTAGTACGTTGAACTTGATGTCATTCCGAACATATGTGCCAAAGATCCGCTTACTATGAATTATTCATTTGATCTAATTCGACTGGGCTTTAAGTCTCTCTTTGTGTGAAGGTCCTTGTCAAGTACAGAATGTTTCATGTTTTGCGACTCTAGCAAATGTAAAAAAAAAAAATCAAAAAAAAATCTAATAACTGCTTATACACGGTGTAACTGAAAGGTTTGGCCAAACCTTCAGGTGCATTCCATGATAAAAAAAATAAGACTAAAAAGTCCTATGAATATGGTTCCAGAAAAGCAGTGTCTTTTGTTACAGCCCCCCAAATTGAGGAGCAAAATGTTGAAATTTCCTCCTTAACTTTCCATCTAAGCTTTCCAAACCACTACAATTGGTACATCCTTCTGGCAATTTCATTACTTCATAATATAAATGTTAATTTGATATCCCACAACTCTGTGGATGGGCCGTATGGAAGTAGGCCGGGGGGGGGGGGGGGGGGGAAGATAAGGTGGTTTGGGGAGAGGACTTCTATAACAGCTTTACTGAAACAAACGTTGCATCACCACGGAATAGGAAAGGAAATGTTGATGGCGGCAGTGTGGCTGAAATCAATTTTCAGAGAATAAGACAAAGAACACTTTGTTTTGTGAAACGTGGCTAATAAAAGGAGAAGAAGTTCAACGAGATGCGAAAATAAACTTGTAACTACTCAGGGAATGGGCGAGAGGTTTCAAGTTCAAGAACTCAATTCCAATTCATTCCTTACTGTATGGCTAGGGGTCCATACACAGAGTACCACATATTAGGCATCAGCCAGAATTTATCCTTCTAACTAACCCTGTAGACTCCAGAGGTTCTGACTGTTCAGTCCGAACCCCAAACACCAATTAGCTCGAGCTGACGATTCTGTCCCGTTTTATACCCGCTCGGGCTGGGGCAGAACAATAGGCTCTTGCCTGAGGCAACAGGCGAACAGGCTCAATCCGGTTCCGACTGGATTCGCAGCGGACCCGTGCTGACACCTGGTGGCTGACAGCAGTCCAATTCCTGAGTCTGCAGTAATTGGAAGGCTGGCAGACCGCCATGATTGAGGCAAGCCGAACTACGAAGTGTAGGCTCCGTGAGTTGCGCGCTGCCGTTCATGTAAGCCCGTTACATCTCCCCTCCCCTAAGTGTTTGCTTAGGCAAAAGGAAGACTTACTTTAGGTTCCTCTGACCCCTTACCATTCTGTAAGCTTTTGAAGAACCTCAGAATCGATAAGATTTATTCACAAAACATCCTATAATACAGAGTTTCACGAGTGGCCCTAACAACAATCTCTGCAACCTCCTTTGCTAACAAGGTTGCAAAACAAGATAAAACTTAACAATGAAACAAAAACACTTAACAAGTAACCCAAAAAAAAACATAACACCCACGTCGTCAACCGCAGAACAAAACGTAACAAAAGTCCATCCGCGCAAACGTAATAACAGTCCAACTTCCTCCAACGCAGCACAAACTTAACATTGTCCTTCGTAACAAACGACGTAACAAACATGATGAAAGTCAACAATACATTACGAAACACTTCTACTTGGCTTCCAACGCGCCTCCGGAGAGTCCCTCCACTCGTCCGCCACCTGTCTTCCGGGTACCTGCCAGCCGAGACGCTTCTCGAAGGATGTCTTTACATGGCAATGACTAGGTGCCCCCTCCAACTGCAGCATAGAAGAAAAAGTCCACTCCCAGAGGGCCCTTCCACCTCCTAGAACGGATCGTTCCCTCCAATACACATTGTTGCAAGCAACAGCACATGAAAAATGAAAACACTTGTGCATGTCTTCCGACGGAAAATTGTTCCGAGCGTCCAGCTCCGGGTCCCTCCTGGGAGCGTGCAGGCCCACGTGCCTATGCCTCCTAGGACAGTCATGGCCGACTTCCATTATTGGACAAGCATTTTCCGACGCAATCCCTTCGCCTTACACTCCTCCGAAGTAAACACAACACACCACTCTCAATTCGAGCGTCCCACTACACAACTTCTCCGGATTGGCACGCAGGTAGTCAGTCGTGACTACCCTTCGGTGAATCCACACGCAACTTCCGTCCATGTTGGCATGGCCGGCATCGCTGTACTTCCACAAAACAACACAGTCCTATCTGTGATTTACACAAATCGCAGTCCATTCTGCAACACACCACGAAGTACGCAAAATTCGCACAGTTCCACACGAAGTTCCCAAGCCACGCTCAGCTTGAGGAAACTTCCCACCAAGTCCACAACAAAGTCCTCTTCGTCGACTTCCACACAGCCACACATGCCTTCCACGTTCCTCGATGACTGCCTGGTGGTCCCATCCATCGGTTGTGCCCTCTCGAGCGGACAAGCGAATGGTAGCCACCGTCAAGTTCGTGCAAAACACGTCCAGCAACCAGTTAGTCAGTGAAAGAGAGAAAAAGTTGGCGCTCCCTTCACGACCTTCTGTAGTTTACAGAAAAAGAATCTTTTCACCCTTTAACTGCAAACTTGCTGGGAAAGTAATGTTCAAACATTCAGTAGAAATTCCGGAATTGCGGTGATCAGGAGTGCCTCTGGTTTCAAGGGGGGTTTGGCTGCCAAGACCTCCTACCCTATCACGCATCGAACACTCTACCTCAATCCGTTCATTCAACCTAATTCTCCAATCTATTTTCATAGACCGTGCCCTTAGACCGCAGCACTCACATGTTGGTAAAGTGCAACTGGCCAGACGCCACTAGAGCGAGCCTACAGCTTTAACCAAACATGCTACGTAAAGCTGGCTTCGCACTGCCATCCCGCATGCGGGTAGAGGTCCTCACACAGAGGTTCTCCCACATTTGAAAAAAAAAAACTACGGCCGTAGTCCACATGTCACTAACCTAGCGACTGGACGCTGAGAGTGTCGTACTCTCAACTGCGTCCACGGAATAACATTCCGTCAGGGATCGTGCTACATGCCTTCTGCCTACCTCACACTGTAGTCGTCTTACTGGCTTCGAAAAGACCAAACAACTAAACAATGTGTCTGCCACTGAACTGAATCACTACATGAAACTAAAATAATTCACATCAGTCTCTCGAAAATTGCATTTCCGAACTGCATTTTAAATTAGTCTCCATCTGTGTGCCCCATCGATGTTTGTTAAAACTCCGTCATGTGTCACACAGGTGCTTCCCTGCAAAGCCAATCCGTGGTTTTCACCTGATTTGCTCTGCATAAAAGCCTTCAGAACTCAGCCTATTTTGGATTTTACACGTCCAACAGTAGGTTTCATTCCGGATCGCCACCGCACATATTCCTGCATGCACGATTTGTGAAATCTACATGTAGCGTATATGAGGATGCGATCTTCGTTTGTACGCCATAATAAACAAAAATGTGCCGTTTTCTCTTTATATGCGACAAACGGTTCAAAATGTGGCACCCTGTTCACGCTCTTATTCCAGGTTTTGTTACCTGAACAAGGTTGTGGACTGATGCCTCATTTTCGGTTGTCCACGTTACTGTCATAAATTGTAAGCTTTTTTACCCGCTTCACAATTAATTTCAGTCAACTGATAATGG
>JAHWFP010071167.1:17356-31298 GCA_023313725.1 Lithobius niger
GGGGGGGGGGGGTGTACGTATGACGAATTTGGTTTTCTTTCCCATAATTTGTCACCGCACGTCCCATCCGCATTCCCAGCAACCATTTCCGGTTCCAGAAACCCACAGAATAAAAAGAAAACCACTTTTCCTGGTCACAATTCTGCCTTTTCCTTCTACGCCGAAACGGAGAGAAAAAAAATTGCATCCAAGTCAAGTCTCCAATTTGCAAAAATTAGTACATTCCTTTCGGACTAACTTCTCAAATCGTCAGTTTTTCACTTACTCCATTTTGTTGAGCGGTAATCCACTCAACTATGGAATTAATCAAAGTCTAGCTCTGACTTTGTTTAAATTCCTACGTTTTGATGTCACAATCTTAGCGGGGACAAGTTCGAATCTGAATAAATTCATTCCGAATTGGAACCCATCGTCCACTTAAGATGCCTCAAAATCTTCCCCATTTTCCTTAACCAAGGAAGTATGTCTACTTTCCAAGGTCCTTGTCCATTTTCGTGCGTTACCCAAGTCCAAGTTTCGCATTACGAATGGTCGTGAAATAGGAGGTTTCCTAGCGTAATTGTTAGTCACACTTCGACTCACAATTTTGCTGTTACGGTGAGAAAAAAAAAATTGTCTTCCCTTTTTTTTTTTCTCGGTTCCGAAGTTTATTTTTCGATTTTGGTCTTTTTAATTCCCCCAAATCTACTTAAACTTCAATCCCAAATACTGTTTCAATATTGAACAGATTCAGAATTCTTAAGTTTACTCGTTGCCGTCGCCGTAAATAATGAATGCTTCGTTAGCTCACTACAGGCAATTCAACTTTCAACTCGCTTGTTAAAATGTGCGCACCAACACTATTTCAACCTTTATAATTAAATATTCGTTATGGTGGGCAGTTACATTCCCTCCACGCAGAATATAATTGTAGTGACCTTTATTTTCCGAAGAAAAATGGCGATTTTACTTTCGATGAGTTTTTAGGCCTAATCGAAATAAAATACGGCTCTCAGCGAATTAGTTTCATTTTCGCTCCGAACCTCCGTGTTTAACGTTATTCTTTTGCAAGAAGAACGGGGTTTCTTTCTTTCTCACTAACTTCCATAGTTTAGCAAAAAAAAAAACTGGTTTCCCAAGGTTGTCCAACACGCAGTCACTGGCTGGATCTCGGGCCACCCCCAAAAAAAATATTGCAATTTTCCCAACGACGAGCGTTTTGGTCATTCGCTCACTGCTGGTCCAACTACAACGGTTTTACTTTAATTCCTGTTCCCTTACAGAAAAGAAAGTGGGTATTTTTATTTCGAATCTTAATACAGCATCGAAATTAAAATCGGAGTTTATGGTTTATCTGCGCACGCAGTCACAGGCCAGATTCCACAAACTTCCCCCAAATTGGTCGGTTCGCTCACCACTGGCACTTCTTACCGAATCGGAAGCATTTTTAAAAAAAAATGTCGGACTCGAATCCCAATGACAAGACTACCAACTGAGCGCCAGAGATTTTTCATGCTTTTTTCCATCCCGAAGGTTTGGAAAACATGAATTTCCTATCCCGAAGGTTTAGGCAATCCCGCAGGCCCCCAAAATATGTAACTACTCAGGGAATGGGCGAGAGGTTTCAAGTTCAAGAACTCAATTCCAATTCATTCCTTACTGTATGGCTAGGGGTCCATACACAGAGTACCACATATTAGGCATCAGCCAGAATTTATCCTTCTAACTAACCCTGTAGGCTCCAGAGGTTCTGACTGTTCAGTCCGAACCCCAAACACCAATTAGCTCGAGCTGACAATTCTGTCCCGTTTTATACCCGCTCGGGCCGGGGCAGAACAATAGGCTCTTGCCTGAGGCAACAGGCAAACAGGCTCAATCCGGTTCCGACTGGATTCGCAGCGGACCCGTGCTGACACCTGGTGGCTGGCAGCAGTCCAATTCCTGAGTCTGCAGTATTGGAAGGCTGGCAGACCGCCATGATTGAGGCAAGCCGAACTACGAAGTGTAGGCTCCGTGAGTTGCGCGCTGCCGTTCATGTAAGCCCGTTACAAACTAGTGGTCAAAAGACATTTGTTATCCAAAACCCCCTTGGCTGATTGAAGTGTGACCAAAATCAGGAGAAATCAGGTGAATAAACGAAACTCATCGAGATGCAGAGAAAGAGATCTGCTACTGTACACTAGGCTGTATCAATATTTCCCAGCAAGGCCGGTAATGCTGTTGCTGCGTAGCCATGATGTACTGTATTCGTTGTTATTTCTGGCAACAACATCGGTTTTGCAGGAAAGCGACAGAAAGGCCTACTGGAGTTATGTAACTTGAAAAGGAACGCTTTCCATGGCTTTTTGTATTGTTTTGACGAGTACTAGGATCCGTCATTAAGGTTTGGTCAGACCTGTTTGTTTCAGTAACAACCAAAGAAGTTCGGCCTCGCCCCCCCCCCCCTTCCCCCAAAACTGCCCCATCCGCAACGATTTACATCAACAACATTTACATTTACATCAACGAATGATGTACTAACCTGCATTGATTTGGATGGATTAAAGGTGCATTCCTGTCAACGCCATTTTTCTCGATCCTTGTCCTATAACAGCCACGCGCAGATCTCCATCCGTGCATGTTACCGTCGCACCGTTTTGCGAGACTCGGCATAGTAATACAAGGTCAACTGAGATAGTACCTGCAAGGAACGCAGCTATTATCTCTTTTGGCCTTGGGCCTAGTAGACGAAACAGCATCAACGCAAAAATTGTGTCGTCACAAACTGGAAAGATTTTCGTATTTTAACATCCCCATTTATAATCTTTTAGGCTAGTACCTTATCATTTTTCTTCGACGATATATTGGCATAAATAATTTTAATATCAACCGCATTAGTCATTTAGTTTTTTGATCATATGGTAATTATTGGAATATCATTAAAAATTAGTACATGCGCACACACAGATGAAACGTCATGGTTAATGCAAGGCAAATATTAGCAGGATGCCATTAAATGAGTTCCCAATATTCAACAGAACATCTCCTATAGACGCCACATTTGAAAACGAATTTTTAGCTATGGATTGACTAACAGGAAGAAAATAGACCTTGGGGCAGTAATTGATGTGGAGGATCGAGAAAATGGCTTTAGGAGGAATGTACCTTTAAGTGGAAAGTTATGAAAGATGTCACCTTTTACCCTTAACGTTGGGGTATTTCCGGACCCATGTTTATAGAACTTTTTTAATCTTATTATTTATCACCCTGAAAGTTTGACCAGACCTTTTAGTCACACCTTCTATGATATTTCCTTCTCCACAACTTACTAATTATCCTTCACAGATTGTTCGGAAAAGTATTATTGTTACAAGACCATTACTCACAGTGGCAAAATAACTCATTGCACAATTGGAAATCTTTGCAGATTAAAATGCGATTGTTAATACGAAAATGGAAGTTAATGAAGAAACACCGCATCAAAATAGCAGATAGTAGTGTTGTTACTCAATATTCAATGCAACAGATAATATTTATTAAAACAAAAAGAAAAAAAAACAAAGATGACACTTGGTAACAAGGGGATTTTAGCTGCAGGCTCCATGAAATCCGTTAACCCAATTAATCATTTGACTTATTAGCCTAGTTCTAATGTGCCATATGTGACATTATGGAAATCAGCAGTTCAAATCGGGAAAAAAAGTTTTCTTTATTTCCTAGTTTATTAATTGTCTACCATATACATTTACAGCACATGGTAGCCACGATAGCATTTAACCTTTAGTGCTGTTGAATTTATTACAAGATGAAAATTTAGTGAAGTAAATTTTTGAAGTTAGGTTTAAACTTTAAAACAGCAAACACAGTTGAAACCGCTGAGGATCTTCTTCAGCATAAGAATCTAAAGGAGCTTTTAACTTCCTGTACAGCTGCAGTACGTGGTAGAATTTTTCTTTCAGGTTGTGTACTGTTCAGGACTTATACTGACACAATAAGCCCGGAGTATTTGTGTATTTTTTTTACAGTACTACTCTTATTTATTCTCTTCAGATGCACCTTTTTGTTCATCAGATGAATCCTCAGAATTAAGAGTTGGATTGTACGGCACCTCTTCATTGTCTTCAGTGCCAAGTGAACTATATGTTTCAGTTGCTTTAGTGAAAATAAGTGTGCTCGGACCTAATACTGGGCTCACGGTTGGAGTAGATTTTTCTCTAAAAGTAGTGTTCACATTGTTCGTGGTTAAAGTAAAGTTCATAGTATTTGAAGGCACGTTTGTCACAGGAGTAACACCATGTATTAACTGCGTGTCTATTGTCGAAGCTGATCTTTGTTCAAGGTGATCAGCTACACTACTACTGTTGCTCTCAGTGGATAGTGGTTTTTCGGTGATAGGAACAAAGTAACTTACTTTATCTTCAATGGTGCCACTCAGCAGCCCCATTTCTGAAGTAACTCTAATTTCTGATGACTGTCCATCTTCGGAAGTATAGTCACCATCTGCAGCTTGAGTGCTATCACTCAAAACTTGTGACAAGGAAATAAGGCTAGCAGTTTCACTAAAAGGTGTCTCCTTAGCAGACATTGTGGTTTTAGCGCTAACTGAATTTTCAGCCAAGTCATCCATTCTCGTTACACTAGATTCTACAGTAACATCAAAATTCGTTTGAAGGTTATCTTCGTGGTTGCCATCCGAAAAAATACGACCTATTGCCGCGGTTACTGTCGTATCAGTTAACTCAGCAAAGCCAGTTGCCTGACTAAATTCATCTGCCCAGCCAGTTGCAATTCTACTACCATCAGCTGTTTTGCGTTCTTGTTCCATTTCGTTCATGCTGAAAATATTATGATCATCAAGTGGATAAGTAGTGGTGCTGATGCCCTCTGTATTTCCAAGCACAATTGGGTTGAATCTGGGAGGTCTGCTGAATTCGTCATTATCTTGTGTAAATGCCATGGAATCTGTACTAATAGCAGCTGGAGCTTCATACTCAGTGCTCACTTGCATGCTTTCAGGATGGCGATTAGTGGGGTTGATTAGAAGATTTGTTGAATTCCCTAATTTGTCACCTGAATTATCATTACTGACACTGACAGATGAAAAAGTGGCACTGAAACTGCTTTCTGCAGGAGGAGTACTGCTATTAAAAAGGCGAGAACGATCACTAATCTCTGGAACAATGTTCTGTGTGCGTGGAAAGTTATTTTGCTGAGTTGTAGTTCGTGCCAAAGTCGTTAAATTAAATAATTGTAATAGAATAGGGATGCTAGTGGGTGCTTCTGTAACATCTACAGTTTTCATGTTTGCAAGTGCTGGTGTAGTTACTGATAAGTTTGTCTTATTTTCAGTTCCTAATATGATTGCCCAAAGGTTACGAGTGGTTTCCTGTGATGCTCCTGTCGGAATAGAACTATCTGTTTCTGTTATATTAGCTGTACTGGAAGGATTTGATGAAATGTGTGACGAAGGGTTAGATTCAATATTTAGATTATCAGGAATTACTTCAGATGAAGTAGGTGGCTGGAGAGATACTGGCCAGTTGGAAATTACTGGCCAGTACTCCTTTAACACAGGTACTGTTTCTTGTTGGCTCATGGAAGACTGCGTTATCAGCTGAAGCTCAGCTGTTGATCGTGAGGTTTCTGCAGGTTTTTCATTTCCTGGCGTGGTCAGTGGATGTTCATTTGATGTGTTTGAACTTGCAAATACAATTTGATTTGTAACATTACTTATCGAGAAAGTGGTAGCTTCCTGAACAATGTTGCTGAAATCAGTTACTGCTTTGACAGATTCAATAGATGCACTTGAAACAGCTTCTGGAATAAAACTACTTGAAGTGTAACTTTGGGGAAATATTTTGGTTAAAGTACTCGTTGGGACCTGTGAGGTAATATTAAAGTTACTGAGTCCCTCTAAGTAGGATTGGTTTGCCGGATACGTTGATGAGTCTAATGTAACGTTAGTAGGATTAGATGTCGAAAAAGATTCGGTTAGTGAAAGCGTAGGTCTTTCTTGTGCAGTGTACGTGCCGAGATGAATAGTTTCAGTCCTGTTTGCCATGTAATCAGTTGAATTTTCATAGTTTGAAGAAGGTTTGGTATCAGAGTGATCTGATCGTGTATCTATCCCTGTGTTACTGTCATTAGAAATTGCTGGCAACAAATTAAGTGGGGGAATTGACGAGGTTTCTGAAATTGAATTGTCGTTTCCAAAATTGTCTGAAGAAATTTCACTTGGTTGAGATGTCGTGTCTTTTGGAGCAATGTTGGTGATATGTGTGGTCGTTGGATTAGTTGTCTCTTGTGACGAAGTGGCCATCATTGATGACGACTCATCAGATATACTTGACAAGGTTTCTTGCACCGCATCTTTATTTGCTTTAGAAAACATATCCAGTGTTGGAGTTGACCAAGCTTCTACAGTGTTTTTACTGGTATATATATTTTCTGAGCTTGATGATTTTTGTAATATTTCTTGCACTGCACTGACTGTGTTATTCTCTTCTTGAAAAGGACCGGTTATGGGATTTGATGCTGACTCTGATTCATTATAGATTGATGGAGAAGTTGCTGATAACAAGCGAGTTGAGAGCTTTGATGTTGATTCAATTTCACTGTTGACATCATGCGGCTCTAGTGAAGTTAATATCTCTTTTATAGGTGTATTATAATCATTTGTGATTTTTGATGACCCTTCTGACAACGTGTATGGTGTATAAGAGATTTCTAGAGCTGAAGTGGTTGTACCGACAGTCGGTGAAAAGGCATCATTTTGTGAACTTGTGAAAAATTCTGATGGAAAATCCGTATTGTTATGACTGAAAATACGCATGGTACTACTTGATAAATTAATTTCTGCTAGTGAAGAGTTCATCAGGAGAGTCGCTGAATCATTTGACACATCGGTAGTGGCTTCTGAAAATACAGAGAACCATTTTGTTGGCATACTTAAACGTTCTTCGGCTGTTGTACTGGCGATGTGAGAATTTGATGTTTCTGAAACATTACTAAAGAAGATTTCAGATAGTGGTGTATTCGCAACAGTTGATGAGTCTTCTGTTGCAGTAGAGGTGTTAAAAATTTCAGAAATTATTTCTGGCAGTAGACTTGATGACGCTTCGGAAGCAATGCTGGCTGTATCAGAAGTTACTGAAGGTAGAGTTTCTGAAGGTGCACTAGATGTTACAGCTGATGATAAATTACTCATGAGTATTAATGATGGTTCTGTTTCAGCAGAGGTGTTAAATATTTCTGGAAACAATTCTGGCATCATACTTGATGGGGCTTCCGAAGCAACAGTGGACACGTACTGTATTGGAGTCAATGTTTCTGAAGCTGATGACAATTCTGAAGTAGAAGTTTCTACCGAAGAAGAGGAATTAAAGATTTCTGAGAACAATTCTGTTATCGGACTTGATGGTGGTTCTGAAGTAACAATGGCTGAGCCAGAATTTACTGGAGTTGATTCTTCTGAAACTGTACTAGATATTTCTGATAACTCATTTGTAAATAAAGTTTCAGACACATTAGCCATTTCTGAGAATTGTTCCCCCAGTGTACTCAAAGGTTCTTCGGTAACTCTTGTAGTGTATGTATTTACTACACTTGATGTATCCGAAACAGTGCTAGAAAGTAGTGTAGATATCGTACCTTCAGACGTAGATGGGGCTTCTGATGCAGCAGAAACATTAGACATTTCTGGGAAACTTTCCAACAGTGGACTTGATGGTTCTTCTGGTGCAACAGGGGTAGAAGAAGAACTGATTGAAGTTGACAGTTCAGATAAAGAGACAGAAGAATTAGTACTTAAAGGAAAAGCTTTTGTTGGTTGACTTGATGCTACTTGCAATATTGTAGTATTGAACGGTGGGCCAAAGTCTGTAGATGGACTGTCAACTGCATCTGGTTCTGTTAGTGTAATATTAAAGATTTCAAGGAAAGATTTAGTTGATGGACTTAACGTTCCTTCTGTAGTATTGCTGATGTCATCAACAGTTACTGGAAATACTTCAGTGGGAAGCTCAGACCCTGTTTCAGGAAAGCTACTTGGATTAATTTGAGTTACCGAAAAAGAATCGTTGGGCAGACTTGATGATAGCACTGGTTCAAAAACTGTAGAATTAATCATGTCTGGAATAGACTGTGCAGTAGTAGCCGTACCATGGGATGTGTCAGGATGGGACGAAGATGACTCAGTTGGCAGATTTGACAATGTAGTTGTTTCCAGAGTAGTATTGGGAATATGATGAAAAGTCTCTGTTGACGGTCCTAAAGATGAATCAGGTATCTTGTTGGTGTTTGTAGTTTCTGGCATTGGTTCTGTTAAAGGATGTAACGATGACACGGGCTCAATATTGACGGTATCGAGACTCGGTGGAAGAAACGTGCTTCTAGTGCTTGGCAAAGTGGTCATGTCAGTGTCTACAGCTATGTTTTCAGTGTCGCTTGCAGAGTGTAGTAAATCAGCATCTTCTTCTGTGATTCTATTTATTTCAGAAGTCATAAGAGTTGTTGTCACAAATGCACCTTCTTCATTATACGTGCCTTCATTAAATGATGAAGTTGTATGAATTCCATTTTCACTTAGAGAAGAACGATTTTCAAAAGAGTCCCAAGTACCAAAGGCTCGTCCATTTTTTGTTGGGCGTGCAATTAAATTATCTTGTGTCGTACTGCTATATGACGCTTCCGTTATCTGTGTGTTCACACTAGACACTACAGTATGTTCTGTTTGTGCAACAGACTCTTCGTGTACTTGTGATGGTTTAGTCGCAACTTCACTTGTATAACTGGGTTGCTCCGTGGCTTCAGCTAAAGTTGATGAAGAAACTGCGATAGAACTTGTCGTAAACAAATTCGTTGATCCTGTAAGTAAATATAATCCAAGAAAAGTATTATAGGTACTTCAGAAAGCATGCAGAAAAATAAAATGTGCATAGCATTAACACAACAGTTATACCAATAATCAACCATCAACTGACCAAAAATCATTGCATCTAATTAATTATAAACATGATGCAAGCAGATAAAAAAAAATGTTTTAAATGATAAAGATGCTTGTATCATAATACAGACCAGTTGTGCAAATGCGACCAAGCAGATAGGAAAATTGCAAATAGGAAATTTTTTTTTTTCACCAAGCAGATAGGGCACTTGAAAATCAATTATGCCGTTGAGCACCTTCACATATTTTAGTCCAATGTGCAATGGAAATCCTGTGTTCAGTTAACTTATTCAGCACTTGTAGCTTATTGCCATGAAATTAACGCAATTCAATTATTGCATAATTGTTAAATGACTTCCGAGCTACATTACTAGTAACAATTTGACATTAAAATTTGTTCAAGATAAGTTTACCCAATTTAAACATATAAATAGGAGGAGGGGCAGAAAAGAAAGAGATGAGATTGAACTAAGCAAGTGGAAGGAAGGGGTGCAGGCCGGGTTGACTGGCAGCATATGGAAGAATGTGGGGGAAGCATAGGAGACCTCAGAATGCAAGGGAAAGAAAGAGACTAGAAGTGAAAGAGCTGGTAAAGAGCGGTAAGAAGTGAAGTATTCGTGGGAAAGGGAACAGGTGAGTGGATGGAAGTGAGTTGACAAAGAGGTAAAAAAGTATACTGGACTTAATGGGAATTAAGAAGTGGAAGTGATGGAGAGGAATGTATAGCGGTTGGCAGTTAGCCCATGGATGAAGTCTCACATGTTGCTCTGTACATATCATGGTGTGCTGGCAATACATGTGTAAAACCTGGTAAATCTAATCCATGTCCCTGCTGCTGTGCGTAATTATATGTGTGGAATGGAGCAAAGTATAGCACACTCCCATACTTTCTTCTCCTTCGTCTAACTCGTCAAAGTCACGCCCAGCATAATATACCTTCTTTTCCTTCCTTCTGACTAAACTCACAAGTAAGTTCTGATGGTCTTACTGCATTCTGAAATGCAGCATATCTATACTGTTAGAGTTGGGCTGTTACAAGAACGAACGGGAGAGTCCAACTCGATTCGCACATTCGGGAGGGCGAGTAGAAACCTAGCACGGGAAAGGAATTAGCTCTAAAGCCGTTCCTCAATAGCTTTCTACCTTTCCCCTCCCCATGTGGGCCAGAGTTGGATGCTCCCGTTCTTTCTTATAATAGCCAAACTCCACTTAATAGTGCTGAGAATTTCCTAACTACAACATAACGTTTTCTTGCCAAGAACATTCTTACAAACACAATTTCATCCCAGGCTCCTCATGTAGCCTACAGAAGCACTAGTATTTGATTAGTTTAACCAGTTTAATGCCCTTTTTCCCTATGACTCAAGAAGTTACCCATGATCACTGCCCATTTTATCGGCATGTTTAGGTGGAAGAAAAAAAAAAGAAATTTGTAGGAACATTAAATTTAAAATATTGCAGGTCAGTGAACTATCCAAGATTTTAACGGCTTGATTATCTTGGTGCGAAGATAGCGGAATTCACGCGTCCAAATGCCCTTACATTTTTTATGTTAAAGATGGGGTGCAACAAGTTACCCCTACCTTTCCACCTGTAATCCATGCTCGTCCAAGTTGCGCGGCCTGAACTTAAGTTTATTGCTCATTGATTTCTGTTTAAAGATAATTGTAAGATGGAGACTTCTCCATCTTGTACATTTAACACAAATCACAATAAATAAACAATAAATCACAAGGTAAAGGGTTAACGAAGTAGACTGTTAGCATTAAAGACTGTTCACGTATACAATATACAAGAAAATACAAGAGACACTTATCTGAGTAAGAAAGAAAAAATAACCGCCCCAATTGGGACTCAATTCCAGGACTTCCCAAATACTAGGATACGAGCTCTACCCACTGTGCTATCAGGGCGAACCCTGACAAAAGGCTCCAGCTGAGCTTAAAAGCTGTTCAACCTTTTTAAGTGGTGACCTCAGGGCCACAAACACGTGGCTAGTAAATAGAGGGTTTTAGGTTCGAGTCCCAATCGAGGAAACGTGTTTTCTTTCTATAAAAAAAAAACCTTAGCTCTATTAAGTTATTTAATTTAAGAAGCCAATAAAGTACAAAGTTCTTTACCAAAGTACAAAGTACCTTTACCAAAGTACAAAGTACCTTTTTGACTGTTTACATTGTAAACAGAAACGATTTAAACTTTGTTCTTGAGAATGACCCTGATTTGGGGGGGGCGATACGTCCGTCGAGTTGTGTTGTACGTTTCGCGCACTTTATTGGCTTCTTAAACTAAATAAATTGTCTTTCTGTCTCACATTAGGCCAGTCCAGGGTAGAAGAATATATGGGTAGTGACACTCTTTCTCTGACAACGGTAAACTTTTAGACGAAATAACTACCTGCTTTCAGTGATTTACCGCCAGAGGGCGCTGTTGTCAAGTAACAGGCACCAGCGCTTGACCGCAGACCAAATGCTCAATGTTAAAACTGCGCGCATCGTATCTGTAAGGTTATCGCAATAAACGACCCCAACCGCCTTCGAAAACGTGAACAAAGCAAAACAAAAAATTACTTTACTACGTTTGATCATGTCTGGAACTCTACAACAGCCACCAGAGGATTTGGTCTGCGGCTAAGTGCTTGTTTAACAAGAAGTGCAAAGCATCATGGGGATCAAAGTTATTTAGCGTCACTAAAACAAATCAACCACGATAAGAATACAAAATTTATCGCTTAAATATATATCGTAATTCAGATTAGGGCATTAAAATAATTTTAAGAAAGATCAGAACTGGCTGATCACGTTTTATTTTTTAAAATCCAACATTCAATTTTAAAACGAGTCGTCGTTACGAGTGGAGCTAAGTATAACGCATGGTTTTGTGTTCCGAGAACGTCCGACAAGCGTTGCTCATCGGCCGTGCATGCCAAGCTTAGAAATGTAAGACCACTGACAATTCTGCTCCTAAAATTTACGGCACTACTCAATGCCTGAAGAAGAAGAGTAAGGCCTTCAATTGGTTCGTGCTATATTGTGCTAATATGCGAGTCAGGAGGCGAAACACCATATTTTTACCCAAGTTGGCCTTGGCTTGAAGAAGCCATCTGCTTCACCACTTCACGTTCGTGGAACGCTGTTGTATGCGCAGGTGCCGCATGCCTGGATTAATCATGGCACAAGTCGTATTTTTTCGCACTTATCTATTAGGTTAAAACCTATACATACATCGTATTTTTAGCGCGAGTTACCCCGGAAAATAGTTACGATCAGTCGTTCCATGTTTGGCCGCATGAGGTCGCGACACAGAACGAAAGATGGAACATGCGATCATATTATCATGGTCAGTCCGAGCCCTGTCCATGATAATATGTCGTTCGTGCTAAACTACTGGCTACAAGATATAAGTTATAAGAGAAACTATGGTTTTTTCTTTAAATTAACATGTAGTTTCAACTTGAACGAAATCAGTGTGATATTAGCAATTCTTTCAGAAATTTAACAAATGGAAGGAATACTTCTCTCAGTTATCAATGTTCCTTAATGCAATTTTAAAAAACCCCACGTGTGTTGCCTTTAAACACAGTGTTCACAACTCTTAAACAGGATGACACATCAACGATATTGCAACGCAGATGGCAACATTGGTAGCAGCAAAACAGTGTAACAGTTAGGCAATAAAGAGACCATTGATCTGAAAAAACATTCAATGTTAACAGATAAAACTAAAGAGTGTGACTTATTCCAAGAAGAAAATAAATGATAACATATGCTGATGATACAGTTGCAGCAAAAATCTAAACACTAAAAACTGTACAGTTTTGCATGGCATGTACTTTATCGGCTTAATTACTGTAATTACCGGTACTGCAAAAGATAAACACAACAACATATGTAACTGTCATAAATAATTAATACACAACAACATATGTGACTGCCATAAATAATTAAACTAACATATTAAAACAAGATATCCTTCAATAAAACTGAGAGAAGCTTGAAGGAATCAATACTTCAAATACGAAACAAACCAGAAAATACATAACGTGATTTCTAATTAAATTACGTGAATTACCAAAGTTTTGCTTTCATAGTCATTACTCGTAAGACACTCACTCAGAGTACTAAAAATAAATAAATATACCTAAAAACCCAAAAGGATTGAAAAACTCACCAAATTCTTGCAAATTAAACCACAAATATTAGAACCGACAAGGCTACCAGGTTTCAGAGCCATTTATTACACAACTGGCCTTCACGAATATCTCCGAAGAAAGTCAAACTTAGTTCAAACAGGGTGTATACTCAAACGACTTAGCAATGAAATGGCACTCCCACAAATTTTGTTTGGGGGAAGAGGGGGGGGGGGGGGGAGAGGGAAGGGCAAAAAAAATTGGAATCAAAACAAGATCTGAGCGAATTCACCTAAAGAATCTGAGAAGGGAATGGGAATGTTCTAAGGCCCTCGAAGCCCTGTAAAGCAACTTATTTTCAGCAATTTTTGCATTTGAAATGTTAAAAAGCAATCATTTCAGGATTTTTTCAATTGCAATAACTGCCTCATTTGTCTGCTTTTACCAAATTTTACCTTTAACTTCGGGTTTTGGGTGCCACCTTCTTTGTCTCTCTCTGCCCCCCCCCCCCCCCACCCCTTCTGCGTCCAGCACTACACCAGTGTACATTATTCTTCACATTCAGTGTACAAGCTCGTTTTGCTTTTTCAGTTGCAATGGAATTGACTGCGTATTTTCGTGGTCTCCGCTGAGAAACAGCAGCCAATAAGAAACAAAAAACAAGAAATACAGCAGGAACTACAGCAAAATTGGAATCAGCAAACTTGCAGATACTGCAGCAAGCAGAAAACAGCAAATACAGCAGAAACAGCACCAAATAGGAACCCGCAAATACAGCAGCAGATTGAAATCAGAAAAACAGCAAATACAGCAAAAACAGCAGCAAATAGGAAACCGCAAATACAGCAGCAGATTGGAATCAGAAAAACAGCAACTACAGCAGAAACAGCAGCAAAGGAACCCGCAAATACAGC
>JAHWFP010071168.1:0-40450 GCA_023313725.1 Lithobius niger
CTGGCGTGACCGGTCTCTAGCTTGAGATCTGTGAGCTGTGCTAACTATGCAGTCTGGGGCTGGGGTTTTATACACAATACCGGAAGTTGGCGCGGACGCCGAGGATAGCTGCGGGGGTCTGATTGGCTGAGGGCCTCGAGAACAATGGAAAGTGGGAGGAGAAGTCGGATGAACAAAGGAACTGGGTGCAGAGCCGTTTGAAGGAGTAGGGACATGTAAACGGAAAAGACAGGCCTGTTTTGAGTTTCACTCAATTGAACTTTTGGAAATAGGCCTTTACTTTGTATTATTGGCTACGGATTGAATATTTACATGATTGCAACGTGATTAGGCTCTTGTTAAAGCTTATTACATGGCTTTGGGTAATGCATAGAACATTACTATTAAATTAAACAAGCTTTAACGGTGAACTGCAGTGTTAGACACCACAACTAGTTTTGGCTGGGGAGGGGGGCAAAAATGGAGGATTCGAAGTTTTTGCACAGTTTGACTTTCGGAAATGGGTTAAACAGATCTTTTTAAGAATTCTTTTAGTGTTTAATAGTAGATCAAGCTATTCGTAGATTTTGGTAGGTCTCAGTCAGGTTAGAGGAGAACTAAAATAAACATATATACACTGAAAAATTCGTGTCCGGTAGAATACCAGGTCGTAATACGTTTATACGTTTAGACACATGGTAGCGTTTCTGGGGGTAAAAGAATATAAATAAAGTATAAATGCGGTTAAATAAACTAGCTTAGTTGAATGCTATAACGCATTAAGTTGCTGGGAACATTTAACGTTTAACATTTTAAAGTTAAAATCGATCGTTGTGGAAATTTTTCATATGGGTTGCGGCCGACAAAGACAATAAAAAATATCACACTACAAATTGGTTGTCTGTATAAATCCTCTTACAATACACTAAGCTAGTATGTTCGAGCTTTTTGCCCTAAAAGAAAAAGGATAAAATGAAAATACAAAAATACAGAGTTCAGCAATGGCGGCCATGTTGAAGGTAGGCTGTAGTGGCTTTGAGATGATCTTCAAACGTCGTTTAAAGGTTCTTCCGGGTGGAAAGTCCGGATTTGGGCTTCCCCAAGAGTCTTGTATTTGGGCAGGCTATTGATGTTTAAAATTTGGGCCGATTCGGTCCATTATTAAGAAAACGCCTGAATATGCCTCGGCGAGGCATTTGGGCGCTCAAGAAAAAAATTTTCTAATTTTTGAAAAACAGGCGTTCTTCGGTGGCGCTCGTTTACACCGTGATTACAAATGCTCCCATGAATCGTGTTGGATAAAGTTAGGCAAGTTGTCTAATTTTGACACAGAAAAACCAAGATTAAGTGGATGAAACGTTGATTTCATTAAAACTTTAGTTAAATTTGCCACTGAAAATTGATTATTTTTAAGGGGTGGGTGTCAACAACAGTTTATTACGATTTTTGACCTTCAAGCATTTTAGGGGGCTGGGGGTTAGCATTAACTGGGCGTTTAATACGCGATTTACAGTATTAGATCCCACAAACGATGGTCTATGATGCCTCAACAGTAGATTTTGGAAAGATACGGGGAATACATTTTAGAAGAAATTCAATTTTCACTTCAGAAATCACCCAGTTTGTCAACTCGGTGGCAATGTTGCTTCGCAGTGCTCTAACATGCGAGTCTCCATAGAAGATGACTTTAGTTGGTGTTGTCCTTATTGATATTGTTTCAGGACTGCTCTTGTTGTCTTTTGTCACCGTGGGACACCCTCTCATGGATTGCAAGTGGTTATGGCTGTCAACGAGTTCAATGGTCTTCCTAAACCATGAAGCTAGTGCTCGCCAGTCTGAAGCAGAGTAGTTACTATGTTTGCTGGTAGTTTCATTTTACGCCGCTGTTTCTGAATTTGTTGATCAGGTGCTTTGTGATGCAATCCCATTTTAGATTTCCTCCTCACAGTAACTGAAGATGGAACTAAAAATTGCTTATTTTCTGCTTGCATTGCTGTTTTCACTTCTTCTTAACGCAGTACTAAAAGTGTTCCAGTTACTCCAAACTAGCAAATTTTCGAATGCCTGTACTGGCATTCTTCCACTGGCTTGGGCAATGAGAGTCACTCGCACCAACTGTCCTACTTCCACACCGAACGTGATGATTCAAATTCTCCCCCCCCCCCCACCTTATCTTTGATGTATCAACTTTCCAGGCTGCTGCTGTCACTGTTAAGCTCCGTATGTGTCGCTGTTGTAATAGGGAGAAACTTCTTCCACTTCGTCTCCAGTTTTTCACACAGTTCGGGGGTCACAATTTTATTAATCTGCCTAAACGCAGGGTCTTGGACGTTCATAAGTTGCACTGTTTTATCCTGGCAGTGTTGGATAGCTATTGCCTCCAAGGCGCAGAGGTGTGCCTCTTTGAATGTGTTGGACATCGAAGATAAGGTGGGGGGGGGGGGGGGAGAGAATTTGAATCATCACGTTCGGTGTGGAAGTAGGACAGTTGGTGCGTGTGGGTCTAATTGCCCAAGTCTGAGGAAGAATGCCAGTATAGGCATTCGAAAATTTGCAAGTTTGGAGTAACTGGAACACTTTTAGTACTGCGTTAAAAAGAAGTAAGTGAAAATGAACAGAAACCGTAGTAAATCGTCCGTACCATCGGTATCTGAATTGCATTGCTGTATTTTTGACCACACCCGCGGCTACATTCTGATCCAATACTGGTTCTTTCCTAGAATCAATTATGTGTGCAGATAGGTTAACCTGTCCCCTCATGTCCGTAGAAAGCATAGTGGTCACATTAAAGTTCTCTTTTCCTCCTTCGACAACGGGTACAATGTTTTGTTTAGTTATACTTGTGCAGTTTGTGCAACTCTGTGTTGTAGAAGTGGTTGTCATGCCCACACTAGCGCTAACATGTCAATCTGATCATAAACTTATTTTCAATTATTAAAGCACTGGACGTGTTGGGCGACCTGATCATGGACCAGGTCGTGCGAATCCTTTCTGATAACGTGGTGGCCGTTTCCTACATTACCCGACAAGGGGGGAACGAAGTTCCAGGTGCTTAAAGCCATAATGCGTAGTTTCAAACAGTGAAGGGGCCAGCTGGGTTATGTTGTACAGGACTGCTCGTACAGTTTGTGGCCGGACAGTTTAATATGATGGCTGATTGACTGTCCCGAGTGTTTCGGGACAGATTTGATTTCAAGCTATGTTCTACAGTGTTCCGACGGATTTGTGCGTGGTTTGGGACGTCACAGGTGGATTTGTTCGCATCCCAAACAACGACCCAGTTGCGGAGGTTTGGGGCGTGAGGCCGGTGCCAAGGGACGGAGTTTGTGGATGCCTTCAGTGTTAATTGGACACCGTTCTTTCCGTACCTTTTTCCTCCGTGACCTTTGATAGGTCGCTGTATGAACAAACTGGTGGGCGATCGAGTGTGGTGGGCCGTACTGGTGACGCCGGAGTGGTGGAGCGAGGCGTGGTTTATACTTCTATCGGCCTTGGCCAGTGAGGGACCATACGAATTACGGAGCGCAGGAGCCCTGCTAGTTGACCCGTATAGGGACGCCGAGGTGGCGGATGGTCGTCCGGGGTTTGGGTACGAGGTGAACCCTGAGCGGGGCCTCGGGGCCACCTCAGACATTTTTCGGTACGATTCAGATGAGTAAGTGCACTGCTTCCTAATCAATCCAAATCTTGTAACACAGTGAGGAGGATTCTGCGAATGAGAAATGATGTTCTCCCAGAAAACTTGTTCTTGCAGGAGGATCTAAGTTCTCTTAAGTAGAATCCAACGAAACGGTGTTACAAATAGTGTCCGCCCGCTGTAAAGGCTGGCCGTGGGAAAAACGTTCGTTTTGCAAACGAACAATTTTTTTTTTCTCCGAGCGCCCCAAATGCCTCGATTTGCAAACCTCAGCCGTTTTTCTAATAATGGACAGAAACGGCCAAACTCTTCACCTTGTAACGGCGGACGCTACGACGGCTTAGGTGCTTGTAACGCCCCCGGTTTCCCTGGTGTACGTGGAGTTTCAGCTTAAGGTTTGGACGGTGTTTACGACGACTTTTTTCGGTATACAACACAGCATGGGCACTGTCCCAGCATGGGGCTTGGAGCGCCGGTCCTAAATAAAGGGGCCTAACCTTAAACTGTCGGTATCGCTGCCACCAACGGTGGATTTAGCTGTTTAACTAGCTAAAATCTAAAGATGGGCTACATATTTAATTTTACACTAAAATATAATTAATCAATTCTAGCAAACGACTGAAGCTTAAAACTCCTGGTTTTATTTTTGCGACAGAGAATGAAAAAGACACTTTACATTATAGTTTGCTTCCGTGAAAGCTTTTGAATTAAATTAATTAAAAGCAACAAGTTTGAATATACACTTAGTATTTCACAAAATCAGACAAACACACTTGGTTTGAATAAAAAGTTAAATTTTCACAATAGAAAAAGTAATATTAGGTGCTCCCGGAGACACCCGCAAGACTCAACAGCCACAACTGATTAAAGTCTGACAGTATGTTTCTACATGATCAACCGTCCACAGTTATGTTTCTAAGTTTTCCAAGTACAAAAAGATCAACCTCCCTTAGTTCCCTCGAGAACTGTTCTAAGTAATAAAAAGCCCGGCAATTTTACACTTAGGCATCAGTTTGTTTCAATTTGACTTCCACAAAGATCAAACCGTCAAGTAGTTTAAGTTAAAAATCCATTTAAAGTAAACTGGAAAAATTGGTTTTTAGTAAGAGAACCACTCTGACGTTATGGGGAGAGGAAACCTAAGATGCCGCTACAGGCGTCTCCACCATAATTTTCCCTAGCTAGAGAGTTAAAGTTACAATTAAACTAAAATTTAGGATGTGGGGGTCCTAAATTAAACTTTCAAAAGCTAAACTATAACATACGAACCACTACCATCGTGCCCGGCATGGCATTCTCCGGACATGGCGTCTCCACTCCCGACTGGCGTGACCGGTCTCTAGCTTGAGATCTGTTAGCTGTGCTATGGATGCTTTGGGCTGGGGGGGTTTTATGCTGGAGACGGGGGAAAGTGCGGACGTCGAGGATAGCTGCGGGGGTCTGATTGGCCGAGGGCCTCGAGAACAATGGAAAGTGGGAGGAGAAGTCGGATGAACAAAGGAACTGGGTGCAGAGCCGTTTGAAGGAGTAGGGACATGTAAGACGGAAAAGATAGGCCTGTTTTGAGTTTTACTCAATTGAACTTTCGGAAATGGGCCTTTATTTTGAATTATTGGCTATGGATTCCATATTTACATGATTGCAACGTGATTTGGCTCTTGTTAAGGCTTATTACTTAGCTTTGGGTAATGCATAGAACATTACTATTAAATTAAACAAGTTTTAACGGTAAACTGCAGTGTTAGACACCACAACTAGTTTTGGCTGGGGAGGGGGGCAAAAATGGAGGATTCGAAGTTTTTGCACAGTTTGACATTCGGAATTGGGTTGAACAGATCCTTTTAAGAATTCTTTTAGTGTTTAATAGTAGATCAAGCTATTTGCAGATTTCGTTAGGTCTCAGTCAGGTCGGAGGAGAACTAAAATAAACATATATACACTGAAAAATTTGTGTCCGGTAGAATGGCAGGTCGTAATGCGTTTATACGTTTGGACATATGGTAGCGTTTCTGGGGGTAAAAGAATATAAATAAAGTATAAATGCGGTTAAATAAACTAGCTTCGTTGAATGCTATAACGCATTAAGTTACTGAGAACATTTAACGTTTAAAATTTTAAAGTTAAATTCGATCGTTGTGGAAATTTTTCATATAGATTGCGGCCGACAAACACAATAAAAAATATCGCACTTCAAAATGGTTGTCTGTACATAAATCCTCATACAATACACTAAGCTAGTATATTCGGGCTTTTTGCCCTAAAAGAAAAGGAATAAAATGTGAATACAAGAATACAGAGGTTTACAATGGTGGCCATGTTGAAGGTATGCTGTAGTGGTTTTGAGATGATCTTCAAACGTCGTTTAAAGGTTCTTAATGGTGGAAAGTCCGGATTTGGGCTTCCCCAAGTGTCTTGTATTTGGACAGACTAAGTATGTAGAAAGTTTGAGCCGATTTGGTTCATTATTAAAGAAACATTATTTTTGAAAAACAGGCTTTTTTCGGTGGCGCTCGTTTACAACCTTTAATAGTCTGGAACAATATCTACCTCTTGAGGAAGCCCAAATTGTAAAATTCCATCCAGAAGTTTTACAATCGACATTTGAAAATCTCACGAAACCAACCGCAGCGCTCATCATTTCCAGCTGCCATTATTGTAACTCGATGTATATTTGCAATTTACTTTTATTATTCCTTTAGGGCAAAAAGCCCCCAAACACTAGCTTAGTTGTAGATTAGGAGGGGCTACCTTTGGTACTTAACCTCACATACATGTGGATACAGACAACCATTTTTAAGTGTGATATTTTTTATTATGTTTGTTGGCCGCAAGCCTCATGAAAAATTTCCACTAAGATCAAAAAATTGTCCCTTAGCTTTCGAGTTAAGCATCCAAATTAACTTCATGCGTTACAGCATTCAACTAAGCTAGATTGTTTATCCATTTAATCTTTTTATATATTCGTTTACCCCCCGAAACACTACCATTAGTCCGAAATAATTCGACATCGGCATTCTCACGGACATGAATTTTAGTGTATATATGTTTGTTAAAAATCTCCATCAAACTCCGACTTTGACCATCCGAATGTTGCCACTAGCTTGTCCTTCTATTAAAAACAATACTCTTATGAAGATCTGTTCCATAGCCATCCATAGTCAAACTGTGCATAAACTCAGTTCCCCCCCCCCCCAACATAGTTGTGGTGTATAACACTGCAGTTTTCAGTTGAAGCTTATAAAATTTAATAGTAATGCTTTATGCATTACCCAAGCCAAAGTACTAAGCTTTAACCAGAGCCTATTCACGATGCAATCATGTAAATAATCAATCCATAGTCCATATTTTTATGTAAAGGCCTTTCCCTATGTTCAGTGAGTTGAAAACTCCATTTGGCCTGTTTTTCCATGCCCCAGTGACTCCAAGCGGCTCTGCACCAAAATCTTTTGCTCAGCCGACCGTCCCATTGTTCTCCAAGCCCTCCACCAATCCGACCCCCGTAGCTCTCCTCGGCATCCGCGCTTTGGACGCGAAAATCCTCTGCTCCAGCATAAAAAGTCCCCCCCAACCCTCCCTCCTTAGCACAGCTCACAGATCTCTCAAGCTAGAAGGGTCACACCAATCGGGAGTGGAGACGTCACGTCCGTAGAATGCCATGCCTGGCAAAATGGTAGTGGTTCGTACGTATTAGTTTAGCTTTTGGAATTTTAATTTAGGACCCCCAAGTCTAAATTTATAGTTTAAAACTTAACTTAACTCTCTAGCTTAGAGATATTATGGGTGGTGACGCCATTATCGGCATTTTTGGTCCTCCACCCCCATAAGTGGTTCTCTTACTAAAAACCAAAACTTTTTCTTGTTTATTTTAAGTGTAACTTTAATCCAAACAACGGACGGTTTGATCTTTGTGTGGGATTCATAGAATCATTCACTCCAGACGTACTTTATAAGTAGCCGAGGCTTTTATACTTTGAGGAGATGGCTTATCAACAGCAACTCTGGGAAGTCTGATCCTTTGTTTTATCACTTAGAAACATAACTGTGAAACGGTTGATCTACGTGCGCGTTTGAAACATACTGTTTGATAGACTGCAACCAGCAGCGGCTGTTCAGTCTTGCGGGTGCCTCAAGTGAGCACTCAGTATTGCCTTTTTCTACTCAAAAATGTAATTGTATATTCAAAACATAAGTGTCGTTTTGTTTGATCGTGTGAATTACTAAATTGTAAATTCAAACTTGTTGCTTTTAAAATAATTTATTTCAAAAGCTTTTGTGCAAACTAAAATGTAAAGTGTGCTTTCCATTCACTGTTGTTAAAAATAAAACCAGGAGTTTTGAACTTCAGTCCGTTTGCTATATGATTAATTGTTGAATAAATATGTAGCCCATCTTTAATTTTAGCTCATGATAAACAGTTAAATTCCACCGTTGGTGGCAGTGAATACCAATAGTATTAAGGTTAGGCCCCTTTAATTAGGACCCGACGCTCCATCCCCCATGCTGGGACAGTAGCCCATGCTGTGCTTTTGCTGTAAAAGTCGTTGTAATCACCGCGGAACCTTAAGTTGAAACTCCGTGCGTACCAGAGAAACTGGGGCGTTAAAAGCACCTCAGCTGTCGTACCGTCCGCTGTTACACCGCCTCCCTTTACAGAATCAGTCTTTCACAACAAGAAAATACTGCTAAGACGCAAGCAGGAGAGGGGGAAGCGGGGTAGGGACGGTAGAGATGTAGGTTTTTGCATAAATGACTGCTTTAATGCGCAGAGTGGCTTAGTAAAAAGTTACCTCACCGTAGATAGGGAAGAGATCCCAATCTTCACAAAATACCGGCAACCGGCGTCTACAGTGGTCTG
The DNA here is from genome assembly GCA_023313725.1 of Lithobius niger. Taxonomy (NCBI): domain Eukaryota; kingdom Metazoa; phylum Arthropoda; class Chilopoda; order Lithobiomorpha; family Lithobiidae; genus Lithobius; species Lithobius niger. The sequence goes on from JAHWFP010071168.1 coordinate 8,472, forward strand.
AAAACGACATAATGAGGGAAAAACACACACGGCCACCACGCAGAAACACCACAAAGTTCGCTTGAATTTTCGGTGAAGTGCACCATCCGTTCACCTTCTTCAGAAGTATTACAACAAAACAAAAACGCCCAAATATCCCAATCTTCTAACACAGTTTTGTCGTATTCTACTCAGAGAACTTAGATTCTCCTGCAAGAACAAGCTGTCTGGGAGAATCATCATTTTTATTGCCGTCGAACATATCCATTACCTTATTTTTTCTTTATAGCATATCCTTCCTTTTGAAGGCTCAATCCTTGGCGATGAAAAGTTGGCTTCCCTGCCGTGCTCGTAGCTCCTTTCAGCGCATGCGCACGTGCCTCTATACAAAGCTGCCCGAGTCGAGCTGGCTTCATCTTTCTTCCTAGGGCTTCACTGCTTGTGGTTGTCCTCTACAAGCTCTCCCATGGATACATCTCTACAATTGGACAGACCGTTTTGGCGACCAGTCGATTCTCAAAGAGGACCTTCACTTGGGCTCTTTCTCGGTCCCCCTGGACCAGAATTTTTCAGTTCTGCTGCTTTTCTGCGCCCAGACGCCCCTGCGCTCGTGTACTACAACACGGGCGGCTGGACGACCGAGCGACCGAGTTCCGATTTTCGGTTCTACTGGCCTCTGCTGCTGTCTTTCCTGTCCCATGGATGGACAGAGTTTCGTTTTGCTGCGTCTCTTCACTCCGGTCACCAGGGGCCAATGCACCATAGCACGAGCATTCAAGCGTTCAACACTTCTTCCAGGGCTTCAGTTAACGCCAATGACGTTGCTCACTTAAACATTAACTGTAATTCTTTTGTCTCTACGGCACGTTCCCTCACGAACGTGCCATTACAGTTAATGTTTAAGTAACTTGACTGCTTGCGTGATTGGGCTCTTGAGACAGTCTCTTCGCGCCACCGCGTCGATGTTCAAGAAGCCTTCGCCATTGCCCCGTACACCACCTTGGAGGGAGCAACACTGTGCTAGGTCCAAGTCTTGGCGAGCTCCCCATGGCCATCCTCCTCCCAGGTTCAGATGGGGTGCTACTGCGACACCGTCCAGGCCGAGTTCTAGCCGTCAAGAAGACACGGGATGAGCCGTCGCTGTTCCTCCCCAGCACGGTTCCCAAAGTACACAGTCATCCGATTCTCCCGTTCCTACTCCACTACTTACCATGGTCACCATTCCTATGACCTAGCTGTCGACGCCCCATTAAGCCTCAATCCCCCCGCCCCCACGTCTGCCGGGCTACCTGTTCCAACCATGAGCCCTACGGGCTCTTCCATAAATAAGCTAGCTTAGTTGAATGCTATAACGCATTAAGTTACTGAGAACATTTAACGTTTAAATGTTAAATTCGATCGTTGTGGAAAATTTTCATATAGATTGCGGCCGACAAACACAATAAAAAATATCACACTACAAATTGGTTGTCTGTATAAATCCTCTTACAATACACTAAGCTAGTATGTTCGGGCTTTTTGCCCTAAAAGAAAAAGGATAAAATGAAAATACAAAAATACAGAGTTCAGCAATGGCGGCCATGTTGAAGGTATGCTGTAGTGGCTTTGAGATGATCTTCAAACGTCGTTTAAAGGTTCTTAATGGTGGAAAGTCCGGATTTGGGCTTCCCCAAGTGTCTTGTATTTGGACAAGCTATGGATGTAGAAAGTTTGAACCGATTTGGTCCATTATTAAGAAAACGGCTGAATATGCCTCGGCGAGGCATTTGGTGCCTAAGAAAAAAAAAATTCTAAGTTTTGAAAAACAGGCGTTTTTCGGTGACGCTCGTTTACATAAGAGATATAGGTAAGAGATTGATAAGAATGTGTTAAGGGATTCTAGTGAACCTTCTCTAACAAGGACTTGCAAGGTGCAGGATTCGACGCCCATTAGGGTATAACAAAGTCAGCATAAACATAAAGGTAAGTATTTTAGGATAGCAGTAAAAACGGGGTTTTACCCCTAAAAATGGGTTTTCTCAATCGCGGTTCACTCCTCTCTGTGTTACAAGTTGGGATCCCTTTCCTGCATACGGCGCTTCTTTTATGGACTTTTTACTATATGCAAATCTGTTACGTCATATTCCCTACCCTCCTTATTACCCGTCCATTATGGAGCTGAGGCAGATGGAAGGAATGAGAAACCACAATATTCTCCGACAAGAGAAATGACAGTCGGGCGTGATGGCGATCCGGCTTGATGAAGCGGACGGTATGAAAATCCGTCCAGGACACGTGGAGTGACGATAATGGCAAAAATGGAGTGGATTCGGACTTATTATGTGTGTTGCTTACCTGGGTAGGGGTGACGTCGTGGGAACTGCTGCAAGAAGTGCTTAAACGCTACACTACATGGAGGATGGTGCGTGATTTGGGTGATCACGATCTTGTCCGTTGGCCAAAATGAAAAAATGGCGGCGGATTGCGGTGGTTTGCTGTAGCCACGCTGTGCTTTGTTGCAAGCCAGGTTGGCTGTCGGGTTTGGTGTGGATCGATCGGTCCCTGATAGTTTGGATGACGCCGCATCGTTGCAAGTGAGTGCATTACAAACACTGTTGCAAACACTGTGTGTTCTGCAATTTGTGGTCTTTTTCCGCAGACACGAGGTGGTGAGCTGGCACTTTGTTGGGCCATGACGCGACGCATTCAAAAGTTATGGCATCGCCCTGGATTTTGCGGACTATTAATGGCGCCAGTTTAGGTTTAAAAGCGAGGCCGCCGCTGCGGGCGATCTGGACGCAGGTTAGGTTGGTGTCGGACGAAGCGCGAATTGGTCGGATTTGCGTCGCAGATTTTTGCAGTCCAAGGCCCAATGGCTCGATACGTGTGATTCTCAACTTGAAGATGTTGAATGTTTATGTGGAGGTGCAAAATACCATTTGGACACGTTGACAGTGGTTGCTAAGTGCTTACGCAAAGGTTGGTAGATGGCAAAAATGGACCTTTCTCAGGCGTATTATGCTGTGCCGATGACGATGTGTAAAGGCTGGCCGTCGGAAAAACCTTCTTTTTGCAAACGAACAATTTTTTTTTCTCTCTGAGCGCCCAAAATGCCTCGATTTTCAAACCTCAGCCTTTTTTTAATAATGGACTAAATCGATCAAACTCTTCACCATTTAATAGCCTGGAACAATATCTACCTCTTGAGGAAGCCTAAATTGTAAAATTCCATCCAGAAGTTTTACACTCGACATTTGAAAACAGTGGCGCAGCCAGAAAAAATTTTCGGAGGGGGCCGAACAAAGTCAGCAAGGGGGTCTGGGGGAGCGCTGTAAGCTCCCCCAGCGGGGTCCGGGGCAGAGCCCCGGAAGCTGAAGCATTTTGGTGTTCATCATTGCCTTATCTGGCTTCTAAAGGGTACTGTTTTTACATATTCTTGAGAAATTTATTTAGCATTATGATGCGATCATGTTAAAGTTGTTAATGTTTTTTGTTAATGTTCAAGAAAATTAAAAACTTATTTTTCCTGCAATTTTTTTTCAGGACCTCTTTTCCACGGACTTTATCCCGCAGACCCTTTTTTTTCTGGACAATTTTCTTTCGTACATTAATTGTCCACTGGATCTTTTTTTCCGAACCTTCTTTCCACGGACCTTTTCTCCCCAAATCTTTTTATCCAGACCTTTTCCCCTTAGGTCTTTTTTTCCTGGACCTTTTCACCCAAGAATTTTTTCTGCCTCTTGTCCGAGTTTTTATTTTTTTATTTTTGCAGGAGGTACAGATGTATGATAAGATCTAGATTTGGGGCTTGTTTTAACATCTCTGTAATGTGTGGAGCAATCCGGACCACTGCACTGTGACTGAGATTGGCGCTAATAACCTAGCTGTCGACGTCCCATTAGGTCTCAACCAACACCCTCCACCCTTTTTCCTAGTTATTAATATTATAGCAATTTATTTTTGCCGTATTTAGTGTAAAAAGTAATTATATTGGTTTCATGGACGATTTTACACGATCAAAACACTTTTTAATTAGCCTAAAATTGGCCTGCTATTATTTTTCACATCCACGATTAATTTCATAAATGTTTAGGCCTACCCTAATGTTAAAAGTAACGGGATACGATAATAACTAAAATAACAAACTACTTGACTAAACTGGTAAAATAATATGGCATTGACAAAAGCTGTAACCAAAGCCAAATATATTAAATAATAAGCCTATAGGCCCATTTCAAATCATGTGAAACTGACAGAAAAAATTAAATTATCTACGTTTTCTCTGCTTACCCTTCTCGGTTTTCCATAACTTCCACTTTACGAGCATTATCAAGTTGATGTCGAATATCTTCTCTTTTTCCGGAAGTAACAAAAATAAAAATGTCTGATTTGTCCATTACGTTTTCCCGGTATTTTTTTTCTGGCTGTGTTCGTCAAACAATTCAATTGCATCTTCATAATTAGTGAATGCTGTTTTTACTAACGAACGCAGTTGTCGGCCTTTTCCTTTGCCAGACTTTTCTGGCAAAAAAATCAGACACCTTTTGCAAAATGTCTTATTTTTTCCCTTACTGTAAGCCTGCCATTGGTTCTTGTTAAGCCATTTATGTGGAAAAGAACGATTTCTTTCATTTTGCATCATTTGTGGAAAAACATGATCTTGATCTAGAACCCAACAGGGAAAACAATTCCAATTTCTCCTCCGTTGAGAAGACCTGCTTTTTGCTCCATCTGGTTTCGTCAAAGTTTCCTACATCCAACTTGCGTTAAATAAATACAGACCGTGTCAGGCCGTGCCAGTATGGCTCAGAGGTAGACCTCGGACTTTGAATGTTTCAGAGATCGTGGGTTCGATTCCCCGTTCAGGCAGTCTGATATTTAAGTCCAAAAGGCAACGTAAATAGGTTTGCATCTGTATTTTTTTTTAACCCTTCTGAGCCGACTGGCTTACCGTTCTGTGTAATCCAACCTGCGTGTTGCTGTTTTCGACTTTTTAACTGGAAGATTTTCATGTGTTTCTGGACAGCCTTCATCTTCACTTCTATTATTTCCTGCCGTATTCACTTCCTTTGATTTTGTCTTGCTTCTTCTTCTTACGAGCATTGCCAAAGAAAGTCAGGGAATGAAGAGAGAATACCAATATAGTGGTATTATGACCGACTGGCTATGCCCACCTAAGAAGGGTTTTTAGGGGTGGAGGGTTGAAGGTTAAGTAAGTGAGATGGAAAGAGTTGGTTGACGAAAGAGTACGTTGCTTGGGGGAGGAGCAAAGTAGGCAGATTACAAAGGATTTGGCAAGCGCCTGGAATGTGTTATTTGGATTATTAGCGGGGAAATGGTTTCAAGTAGGGAAGGGGACTTATCCAAGAACTGTCAGACGCTAAAACAGATTCGATGTTCCTGAATTTATTTTTAGTTTATTTTACGATTAACCGGCTACTCAACATTCACACAGCTTGACCTAAAGCACAAATAAAGAAATTGTTAATTAAAAAAAAAAAGGCATTTTTTTTTCTTGCTTCACTTTCGTTTCGGGGGGGGCCATGGCCCCCGTGGCCCCCCCCTTCCCTGCGCCACTGTTTGAAAATCTCACGCAACCAACCGCAGCACTCATCATTTCCGGCCGCCATTATTGTAACTCGATGTATATTTACAATTTACTTTTATTATTCTTTTAGGGCAAAAAGCCCCCAAACACTAGCTTAGTTGTAGATTAGGAGGGGTTGCCTTTGGTACTTAACCTCACATACATGTGGATACAGACAATCTTTTTTAAGTGTGATATTTTTTATTATGTTTGTCGGCCGCAAGCCTCATGAAAAATTTCCACTAAGATCAAAAATTGTCCCTTAACATTAATGTTAAAACATCCAAATTAACTTAATGCGTTATAGCATTCAACTAAGCTAGATTATTCATTTATTTAACCTTTTTATATATTCTTTTTACACCCAGAAACGCTACCATTAGTTCGAAATAATTCGACATCGACATTCTAACGGACACGAATTTTAGTGTATATGTTTGCTTTAAATCTCCATCAAACTCCGACTGTGACCATCCGAATGCAAAAACTTAGCTTGTCCTTCTATTAAAAACAATACTCTTATAAAGATCTGTTTCCATAGCCATCCAAAATCAAACTGTGCATAAACTCCGTCCCCCCCCCCCCAACCTAGTTGTGGTGTGTAACACTGCAGTTTTCAGTTAAAGCTTGTTAAATTTAATAGTAATGCTTTATGCATTACCCAAGCCAAAGTACTAAGCTTTAACCAGAGCCTATTCACGATGCAATCATATAAATAATCAATCCATAGTCCATATTTTAATGTAAAGGCCTTTCCCAATGTTCAGTGAGCTGAAAACTCCACTTGGCCTGTTTTTCCATGCCCCAGTCACTCCAAGCGGCTCTGCACCAAAATCCTTTTCTCTGCCGACTTTCCCATTGTTCTCCAAGCCCTCCACCAATCAGACCCCCGTAGCTCTCCTCGGCGTCCGCGCTTTGGACGCGAAAATCCTCTGCTCCAACATAAAAAGGCCCCCCCAACCCTCCCTCCATAGCACAGCTCACAGATCTCTCAAGCTAGAAGGGTCACGCCAGTCGGGAGTGGAGACGTCACTGTAAACACAGGCCGCCGAAAAAACTTCGTTTTTACAATGAACAATTTTTTTTCTTGAGCGCACCAAAAACGCAAAAAGACCTCGGTCTTTAACCATCAGCCAAATTTTTATTAATGGACAGAAACGGCCCATCTTGCAACCATTTAATAGACCAACGCATTATCCAAGTCTTCAGGAAGCCAAACTTCAAGAATTCCATCCTGAACTCTCAATATTGTCATTTGAAAACCGCTCCAAAATCACCGCAGCGCTCCTTCATCATGGCCGCCATTATTAAAACTTGTAATTTGTACTTTCTATTTTTATTGCTTTTATTTAGGGCAAAAAGCCCAAAGATATTAGTTTAGTGTTTAATAGGAGGAGCTTCCTCTGCGAAGGTACTTAACCTCCTACTTAATTGTACAGATGACTTTGTAAGTGTGATATTTTTCATTGTGTTGAACAGCTGCAACCTTTATGAAAAATTTCCACCGCGTACTCGGCTTCACTGTTGTTAAAAATAAAACCAGGAGTTTTGAACTTCAGTTCGTTTGCTATATGATTAATTGTTTAAGTGTCAAATAAATATGTAGCCCATCTTTAATTTTAGCTCTTGATAAACAGTTAAATTTCACCGTTGGTGGCAGTGATTACCAATAGTATTAAGGTTAGGCCCCTTTAATTAGGACCCGACGCTCCATCCCCCACGCTGGGACAGTAGCCCATGCTGTGCTTATGCCGTAAAAGTCGATATAATCACCGCTGAACCTTAAATTGAAACTCCGTGCCTACCAGAGAAACCGGGGGCGTTACAAGCACCTCAGCCATCGTAGCGTCTGCCGTTACAGATGAACGCCCGGAAATATTTATGTTTTCTTGGCAGGGGTGTGTCTACCGCTTCCGTATGATGCCTTTTGGGTTGACATCCTCGTCTTATATTTTTATGCCGTCGGTAGGTCTGGTGCGGCGTTTTCTCTGGCGAGAAGGTGTACTGATTTTAGTGTGCTTAGACGATTTTGACCTCTTGGGACCATCGGTGCAGAAGATGCAAGCTGACGTTCATCGGACAGTGGAGCTGCTTCGCGAGCTGGCATTTTTTTCCGAATTTTGCCAAGAGTGTTTTGTTCCCCACACAAAACCTATTGTATCTAAGGATTCAGGTGGTTTTGGCTGGTGCGAGGTTGGTGTTGCCTGACGGGAAACAGCAGGGACTGCTGCATAGAGTGCGAAAAATCCGCAAGAAATTCAGAGTGTCTGTGCGAGACTTGGAGTTGGAGCGCTAGTTGGGATTGGTCGAAAGTGTCGTCTATGTGGTGGTGGATGCCAGGCTGCATACCCGTTTCTGGCAGGACGATTTGCACACGTGGGCTCGTACTGGATGCCTGGATGGAGTGTTGTCGCCCGGGTCCAGGTTCGACCTAGTTTGGTTGTGTTGTTTTCTGGAGGGCCCGGAGGTCAGTTGCCTATGGTGTGTTCAGAGTCAACCGTGGTGCTGTCAACAGATAACTCGGATGTCGGCTGGGGTGTGACCCTGGCTGGCGATCATGCTCAGGTCCGCTGGCTGCGTGATGAGACGGAGTTGCACAGCAATGCCAGGGAACTCCTGGCAATGGTGAAGGCGGTCGAGGCGTTCCAGGAAAGCTGCAGGGGGCGGCTGTGTGCATTTTATCTGACAGCATAGTAGCGGTGTGCTATGTGTACCAACGAGGCGGGGCTCAGTCCCGCAAATTGACAAGTCTGGTGCGGAGATTGTTGGCCTGGCAACAGCAACTCGGCTGCACCATCTACGCATGTTTCATCCAGGAAAATTGAATTCGGTGGCTGATCGGAACTCTAGGGTGTTCCTGGACAGGTTTGCCTTTATGTTGTGCCCGGTGGTGTTTCGGAGTGTGTGCGACAGGTTTGACATCCCAGACATGGATGCGTTAGCGTCGGAGGTGACTGCGCAGCTGCCCAGGTTTGGGGCAGTTGCCCAGGAGCAGAATTCGTGGATGCGTTCAGTATGTCATGGAGCAGATTTGTGCCTTATTTGTTCCCCCCGTGACCCCCTATCAGGCGGTGTGTGCACAAGTTAATGGAGGATGGGGTGAAGCAGGCCATCCTCATAACGCCGGCATGGCCGGGTGCCACTTATTCGTGGAGCTGTCTGCCTGGGTCAAGGATGGCCCGTGGCACTTGCCACAGGGCAGAGTGTGTTGTGGAACCCGTACGAGGAGTGGCAGTCTCAGATGCCTGGGGCCCATGGATGGCCTGAGGCATTGGCATTTGAAACTAGGATACTCGGCAGGTGAGAATCCCGCTAGTTAGTGCACGTTCTTTAATCTTCCCAACTTGTAACACAGAGACGACTGAACCGCGATTGAGAAATAATAATTCTACCAGGATAAGGTACTTACCTGCAGGAGAATTACAGTTCTCCTAGCGAAGAATGATGAATCTGTGTTAAATAAAATTCCCACCCGCCTCCCTACCGGGACTCTCCGGCGAGGCTGCAGGAAAAACGTGGTGTACCATAACGGTCGGAGAATGAGGAGGGTAGGGGATGTAACCTAACAGATTTAGATGTATTACCATTTTTTGAATTGTAATAAGACCGTTAAAGAAGCTCCGCAGGCAGGGAAGGGATCCCAACTAGTAACTCAGATTCGTCGTTCTCCACTCAGAACTATAATTCTCCTGCAGGTCTTACCCCGGTAGAATTATTATTTACTTATTCTAAAATACTTACCTGGATTAACTCTGCCTCCTCCCACGTAGAACTGTCTGAAAGGATAGGGACACAAACTGTGAGGAAGAGCGTGAAACGGGGCACCGAATAGTGGCGGTCATGCACCCCAGGGAGCGCTGTTGCAAGAGCTTAGAGTTTAGAAATTAATTAAAGGTTGGGATGAAAAGCACTTCCCAGATAGATAGCATAAAAATACAGGTAAGTATATTAGAATAAATAAAAACTATTTTTCGGGGTGAACCCCGGTTTTACTTTTTAGCTTTGCTTGGTGGTGCAAATCGATTTTTTGCGCTGAAGTTAATTTTCTGCAACTGTTCGATCTACATTTTTGGCCTTCTCTTTGCAGGAATTATTCCAGAGCTGCGAACAGTTGAGGCCAAATCTCTTCAGGCTAGCAAGTGAAATGGGAGACAAAGAAGAAGGCATTGGTAAGTAAGTTCCTTGCGACGCAGTCACGGAAGTTTTTATTTTACAAAATATGTTCACCATATAAACTTTTTTCAGTTTTACTGTGTTCACGCGGCTTTTGGTAAGAGCTTCTTGCCTGTTCCAACATGCCATTACAAGTTGGTCGCCCTACTACCAATCCCCTTGATTCTTAATTTCCTCCATTTTGTACCTAGGCTCTGAAGTGTTTGGATCAACGCATGCTGTCGGCTCACAATTTTGGTTTTATCTGTGGTTTATTGTGTATGGTGCTGAGTAATTTGAAAGACAGTACTAGGCAGGTGCGATACTCGAAAAATTCCAGCGTAACAAAGTATGCAACTTTGTACTTGAATTCTGCTTGTTGCTTGCATCCATACTCGAAAAACTTGAATACAGTGTGTGGCAACTTTGCCTATTTTTTACAGAATATGATATTCCAATATTTCAATTATCAGCGAGCCAAATTTTAGGAACATAATTGCACTTGTACAAGTTTACTTAGGAATTTGCAGACTAGACAGTCAAATGTTTTCTCACAACAAAATTACGCAATACCAAAAAGTCTTTAAATCTCAGGCGGATTTTCGGTGGCCAATTATCTGCCACCTTCTTCAGGCCTAGCCCAGAGTTCCGTTCACAAAAGCAACTACATACGTCAACTACATACCAGAAGTTGTATAAAAAACTTCAATTGACTTAGGCACTTAAATGCATTCTAACCTAAGCGACCACATCTCCAATTTAGTGAAAGAAGGTTATATTTCTGAGACAGACGGTTCGAATCTTAAACCGAAAGCTGACTCCACCATCCCGTGTGTGTTCGGCCAAGTCAAAGTCCACAAGGCAGGGTTCCCACTTCGAATGATTACTTCAGCAAAGGGGGGACCTGCCCAACGTATTGACTGGTTTTTAGCCCTACGCCTGAAAAAGTATGTGTGGGGAGAACGGGGCTTGCTCGGCACACCAGACTTTCTGAGGAAAATTAGAGGAGTGAAGATGGAAGCTGAAGACATGCTTGTGTCGTACGATGTCATTGCTCTGTTTCCCAGTTTGACTCACAAGCTCATCATGGAGAAATTCGATGAGGCAGCGGCGAAAGTCAATGTCCGACAGAAAGATTATCAGCTTGACAGAAGGCTGCTGAAAGCTCTTCTGATGAACATCTATGTTCAATTCGAAGGCCAGACCTTCCAACAGATCGCAGGCACCCCAATGGGGTACAGCGCATCCCCACTGATCGCGGAGATTGTACTCCAATTCCTTGATGCCCACGTCCTCCACAGCCACCCTCACATAAAAGTGTGGGAGAGGTTCGTGGATGACACATTTGCTGTCGTCCCATCCAAAGAGAGAATGGAAATTGAGAGTACTTTGAACGAGTGGAAACACGACCTCGGCTTTACCTCCGAATCGGAAATTGATGGGAAGCTACCCTTCCTGGACACACTCATCAGAAGGGGAGAAGGAGGAGAACTACTATGGTCCCCTTACGAAAAGCCGACCCAGTCCGAACGCGGTATAGACTTCTGCTCTGGTCATCCGAAATCCCAGCTGCTAGCCATTCTTCAGGGGCAAATGTTCCGCATTCGAAGCCGGCTGATGTCTGGCGACAATGGAGACTGCTACTTCGAGAAAGCTAAAACGAAATACCTAAAACTGGGATATCCCGCCAAGAAGATCAATCTCGCCATCAAGAGAGCATTACAGTGGAAAGAACCCCTTGAAGAAAAAACCAAACCCCCCAAAGTTGACCGACCACACGAAATTGTGACGTACATTCCCAAACGTGGAGAATTGGCCAGAGCGGCCCTGGGCAAGCTTAGTATTGAATGCTGGTTCAAAAATCCTCCCAACATCAAGAAGATTCTGAATACAAGGAAAGTGCACCAAAATAGACAAAATAGTGGATACCCAGGGGAACCTCATGACACCTTGAGTGCTGAGGCTGCCGCCGATACTACAACCATGGTGTGTTCGCAACCCAACCTTGACATGACTCATTGCTACAACACTCGATCTAAGAGAAATGTGCCAAACCTAGTACGCCAACCTGCTTACATTACAACAAAACAAGCAGCAGCTGATGACCCAGTGCAGCTACCTACCACCAAGGGTTCCCTGCAAAAACTGCCCAGGGGGGTACGTGGGAGAAACAAAACGCATAGTTTGTAAACGAATCTCTCGGAGCATATGCAAGCAGCAGCCAACGCTGACATGAAGAAAAGCGCCATTGCAGCACACAGTGTTAAGACCCAACACAGCATAGACTGAGAAAGCACGAAAGTGCTTCTGCATTCCAACTCTGGCAAAGAAGATCATCTGCGAGCACTGGAATCCCTTTCTATTCTACACTGCAAAGAAAACAAAATCCCTCTGCTAAATGAGCAAGCACCTGCATACCCCAAAATTATGCAGTTTGCCACCCCAGACTTGATACACCAACTCGAAATCCAGTGGAAACCATTCCTTACAACAACATCACAGGAAGAGGCCACTACCTCCAGCAGCCAGTGCTGCTTTTTAGGAGCCAAGTCCCACTGAGAAAATCGCCAAATTCAAATTTGTTTTTCCGTTGACGTATGTAGTTGCTTTTGTGAACGGAACTCTGGGCTAGGCCTGAAGAAGGTGGCAGATAATTGGCCACCGAAAATCGCCTGAGATTTAAAGACTTTTTGGTATTGCGTAATTTTGTTGTGAGAATTTTTCCCCAAAAACCAAAGTAAAACGGCAGTGATGTCGATCTATAAGGTCAAATGTTTAATCGCTGATGAGACGTTCAAGCATTTTTTGAATTTTGTTTAATGCTAACTATAAAAATGTTTTAATTTAAAAGACCGCGAAAAAAGTCTTTTTTTTCTCAAGTCAAAACCATTTCAAAATAACAGGGCAGCCAGACATTTCTTACTGTCTGCAAAATACTACCGTAAATTCCCGAATTTAACACCACGGTCTTATATCCGAACTTAAGACCTTGATTCGTATATAAGACCACAGGCTTTTAAGTGAACCTAAAATAGGACAGTGATTTTGTCTTTTACCAGTTATCAAACACCATCACTTTCCAAAAAGTAAAAAATTAAACACTGGAATTGTTCATGCCCTACTTCAAGCCTGCCTTAAAAAAATAACGCGACGGCATGATTGTTGTGTTGGTTGGTTCTTTTGTTGCCTAGCTATCAATTCATCTCCAACTTTAGAGTCGTAAAGAGATTTGTGGATCGGCCGAACCCAGGTTTACAGGATCCGGATCTCACCGAACCCTTTTTCTTTTCTGTCCTCTAGCCGAGGAAGGATAAGGAAGGACTTGTCAAAATGTACTTGTAACACGTTGGCCCTAGAATGTGCTATTCCTAGGCTCATCCGTTCCTTAGCTGTATCCCAATGGTGCTATACAGGGTTGTATAGACCACCATGTTATGATTCCTTGGGAACCGCTTGGGTCTGGACCAGTGGGGACACGACCTTCTGGTCCCCTCCCACGTGGAAAGTAGGCACTTCAATGGAACTCCAGTAGGCACTCCAGTGAAGTTTGTGGGAGGTTTAACTGAGGAAGACCCATCTCTATTCTGGTGAAATCACAATAGACATTGACATGGTCTTGGCATTTTTATGGAAATCAGGTTTCTTAAGAATAGGTCTATTATTAGGGACTGGGATTGCATCACGATGAGTTTACGCCGAGCAGTATATAACCTGCCCGGCGACACTCGAGTCTTGATTTGTGTCTAAAGGTCTAAATGTCAGACAGATGAACATCAGTTAGCTGTTTGTTACTTTCGATTACATCTAACCTTTAATAGGCAGTTAGACTGTATGTTAGTGCCCTGTGTTCAACAACGTTATGATTCAATATTATTCGTTTCTACTTTCGGCCAAGTATGTCTATACTCTCCTCCTACGACTCGTGACTTTTTAAAGTGTTCCCTAGCACTCAGGAAGAACGGATTGACTCGGATGCAAACCAACGGTGTGCTTACTCGTCTTCAACCCACTACGTACTATCCCAATGCCAGCCTTTCTTAAACACAAAATAACTTCCTCATTATGTTAAATAAATTCACCTTAAAAGTTCTATTCTATTCTCTGGGTATTATTGGGGGATAAGAACCGATAACTGCAGTACAGAAATTAAAAAGTTAACAAGCTCACAGTATGGAAATTAAAAAGCAAAATTCGAACTAGCCTACGAGAACTTAAATTTTTAATAATTTGCACGACAAAAAATACAGTACAGAAAAAGTTATATATTATACTGTAGTTACGAAACAGCAAATGGGGATGTTATTTTTTTTTTTATTGTAAGCCTACTTTGCTTGTTAAGTCCAACTGGCTCTCTTCACTGATATATTTTTTAATTATGTATTTAAAAATTTAATTTCTATGTACTAAGAATATGCATTACCTAATTTTTAGCATTCCCCTTCTGCCAATGCTGCTCATTTCAGCAATTGCCTCATTCTACTATCTACTCTTAATAGTTCATTTGTGTAGTTAGGCATCAAAAGAAAGTCCAGAACTTACTCTACATGACCTTGTTCGTTTCAAACCCCTGAGGCAATAACATCCTGAGATATTGACTCGCCAAAATCCAGCCAGACATCATTTGCGAATAATTTTTGCTCTTTCGTTTTTTACCAAATCAGCGTTAGATTAATGTAGGTTAGTTTCTACTTGCCGTTTACGAAAATTTTTACTTCCTGTAAATTTTATTGCATTCAGTTTCTGAGTGCTCTTTTGTGACTTGAGGTTCTTTCGCTCTCCTGATACGACCAGTGCGCAAACCCACTGCGCATGCGTCACCATGCACAGCCCTACTATAAAAGCAGACGTCTCGCCCCTGGCGGCCATCTCTTTGCCTCAAGCTCGCCGTGTGCGCATCGCCTCAAAGACTCTCCTGATCCTTCGCCCGTTGAAAGTGCCCAGATGTTCCTCGGCAAGACCTTCGCGAATGCCCTGAAGCGTTCGTCATCTTGTAGCCTTCGCGAACGCTAGCCTTCGTCCTTCGTTTTAAGCATCAGATCGTCGCCGAACGTGCCTTTGCCGCAAGCTCATGAACTCGCCACAACCGATGATCCTTCGCTGAAGGCTCCTCACTCGTTCCTTCGCCTGAATCTTCTCAAGATAACCTTCGTGTAAGCTGCCATCATGGATCCTTCGTCCCTTTCTTCGTCATCTTGAAGCCTTCGGGAACGTTCGCCTTCGACCTTTGCTGCAAGCGTCATGAACGTTCACCGAACGTGCCGCTTAAATCCTTTGCCGCAAGCATCAAGAATGCTCTCCCTCAACGTTCACTGAACGTCAAACTCGAAGAACCTTCGCCGAAGGCCTCTCACTCGTCCCTTCGCCTAAGTCTTCACTGGAAAGCACTTGTGAAAGCTACTATCATGGATCTTTCATCCTTTCCTTCTCCAGTTAAACCTCGACTTGCAGGCCCATGCATTGTTGTCTTGCCTTCATCCTTCAACTTCGGCGACTCAACAACGCTTAACAGGATCCTTGTTTCCTTGGACTCAACGTTCACAATCATCATCTTTTCAGCATCTTCATTTCCAACACATTCAGCGCATCAACTGATGGATTTTTCACTCAATTACCACGCTGAACTCCCACCTAAGGAAATTCATTGTCTCATGGCTCCAACGATCAACGTTTCCCCCACGAAGACAGAAACGCCTTTCTTGCTCTTCTGCCGTTCTCACACAACGTCTCTTCTGTATGTGAATGGATTGCATATTCACGGAATGTCACTCAAAGAACCTTCATTCAAGGCCTCTCACCTGAAATTCCTTCATCGAAGATATCTTGGCAAGCAACGTTGCCCCGCCTTCTCCAACCCAACTTTGGACTTTGGCTGCTCGTGAATGGTCACCAACTCCTTGCGCTCAACGCCTACGTTCATCTCTGCTTTCTGCGTCTTCATCGCCTAATCATAATATGATTCAACCTGACGACCTTCACCGAACAACCTGAAGCCTTCATCAAACACTCACCACAGACCCTTCGTTGGAGCCTGCCATGACCACTCGCCGAACGGCTCAACTAATGAACCTTCATCGGAAACATCTCACCTGAACATCCTTGCGCGAAAACTTTGTTCGTTATTTTCGTCGAAAGTTCCCCGTACTCTTCGCACAAGTCTGTATCACCAGTTCTGCTCGTCCACCTTCCTCACACAACATCCGTGTGTGGGTCTCATCTTCTTACAATGATTCTCATTCAAGGAACGACGAACCTCTGTCGCTCAATCAGCTCATCTTGGATCTTCTACGCCTTCTCGATGCTTCTCCCACTTGCTGAAGGACTCGGCGTTACGTCTGCTATCAACGCACGTCATTACATCTTGCCTCAGAACTGAGGTCTTACAGCCGTATTTGCTCTCAACGTTCGCGTAAAGAACAACAGGAAATGAACACGGTTCGGCCAATATTCAACGCTCCTCGCCACCTCACCTTGATCCAGAGGCTTCCTCCTTGGGAAAGGTGAGTCTCTTAACTTGACAAGACCGTCCTCCACCATGCCGTGGTCAAGATTTTTTATTCCTTCCCCCTTCTGGATTCGGTAGTGCTTACCCGGATCGATTCGAATCTGATCTCTAATCCATAGTCCTTTCTACCGAGGCATCAACATACTTCGGGACCACGCTAAACGTGCCAAAGTTCCCACTGATATTTTCAAGGAAAGCTACAGAAACCTACATCTGGGCTTACTAACTACAACTCATGTAGTCATAATGTGCACAGCCACCATCGCTCTGTGCGAAGGATTTACTCATGGATCAAGTTACCGACACTTCACACACCTGCCCTTCCTAATCAACGAATTCCTCAAGATGATGTCTTTTATACCGTCACACTTTCCACTGGTTCACTGTGCACGGAAACCCATGCCACCCAACTTCTGTGTCATGTCAACCCTTTCGGAAGCCACAACTTCATTCGACCCCAACGGCCTGCCACCTCTGTGGTCTTTAAAGCCGGCCAATTCACCTCGTGGACTCCTCCACCACCCGAATGACAACCATTCCGTTCTTGGATGCACCATTAACATTCACGACAGGCTAAACGGCGAAAGCCTCTAACACTTTCAACCTGTCCAACATCTGGAAACTTGAGACAAACCAAACCTCTCTATTGTCTCCCACAACTTTCGAACATCCCCACCATCGGAATTTTTCACATAACCCCTTCCCTACCTCAACCTATGAAGTGAACAAACTCCACAGGAATGACGCCATCCGCATCGACTCCTGGATCAAACATCACTCCTCACAATTTCACTCAAATCCTGAAACCTGCACTCTGCCATCTCCAACGCCACCTAAAAACAGCATGCGTCCTTAGACAACTGGCTCCTCAACAACTCCGATCTTCCAGAAGCGCTCCATCAAGACTCATCCTTCCTCAACCCTTCATTTTCTCAGCGAAGCATTCAAACCTGCTGAAGGCATCTGTCACTCCATCAACTGACCAAAGGACTGACGTCTTACCCAAGGACAATCCTTCAACCGTTCAACAATCCTATTCCTGATCTTCTCCCAGGCAAGATGGACCCCTTATCCAACCTCAACCCTACGGAAAATGGAGACCCACCACCTTTGCATTAACACACGGGGCTCCATCCATCCAACATCCAAGCCACCGATACCGACTTCCTCGTGACTACCCTCTATGATGAATGGTCGAAACGAATCTTTCCAAGATGGTCTCTCAACCCGAACCTTCTCCTGACCTCCCTCTAACCAGAAACAAGCCAACATCACGAAGCATATGGGACTTCCCCGACATACTCAATTCGATGACAATCCACTATGTCCTTGATCGCTTTCGGCCGCTTGGACTTTCAAATCTGTCTTAAGTCATACCGACAACATCACAGCTGAAGCTCAAATCTGGAAAGAAGACTGAACCTGATCCCAACCCCTTCATTTCCTCATCGGAGGTCTTGAACTTCGCCAAGGTCTTTACACAACACTCCAAGAAAACCTCCCGTTTATCGGACCCAAGCTTGTAGATGCAAGATGGTTTCACCAGTCTTAACAAATAAATGGGAATCCAATCTCCCTCACTGACCGATTCTAAACGGCCTCCACCATTCCACCGAACTTGACCACTGCTCCTCGCACACTCGGCCTTCAAGCTGCAGAAAATATTCACTTCCTCAATGACCTTCGCACCCTCATTCAGCAAATCTCTTTGAGGATTAAGAACCTTCCATCAACCGAGATTTCCCAATGGGACCTTTCACTCGTCCTGGAATCAGTCAAACCTTTTCATCACCCATCTCTTTAGAATGGCGATCTTCTCAACTTCACTCACCGCAAACCCCGAAGCAGTGAAATACAAACTCTCAAACTCGACTAACTACTTCTTCTTCAAGCCTGAATACCACAACGCTTGAAGCCTTCTATACCAATTATCTTCCCACGCTCACACAAATCATTTAAGACAAGCCTGGAAGGACATCTTCCCATGGTCATGATCTTCATCATGGACCTACAACTACATCGGATCCTAAATGCAAGAAAGTTGAATCCAACACTTCTTCCCGTCACAAAGGTACCCTCGACCACCGCAACAGCAACCTGGATCAAGAGGGTCATCCAACCCAAATTACCATCAACTGCACTGGCAAAATCATCATAATCACTGCACAAAAACTGCACTTTTCAACCTCATGGGCGTTTTGAAATCACATCTCCATGGCGGAATCCTTCAGACAACATCGTGGAGAAACCAATCTCTCTTCACTAGTCACCACTTCTGGGACATAACAAGACAGAAACACGGGCCTCAACGTCTGGGTTCATTAGTAACAGCCAGACGTGTCGCCCCACCCCCCTTAAGCACGTAATACAGAAATGAAGCCCTCCTGAAGACGGAAGCAAGACCTCCAACCGGTGACCTCCAGAAGGAGGAAGCAAGACCGCGCATCCTTTTGCTGTTTCTGTTATCTACAACCAAAGTTGTAGATAACAGAAAGTTGTAGATTTTACAAACAAATTTGCGAACAAATTAACGTTCCATTGGCAAAAATTTTTTCTTTGTCAATGACTACAGGGAAATTACCACGCATCTGGACCACTGCAAATATAGTGCCAATTTTTAAGAAAGGAAATCCTGCAGATCCAAAAAACTATAGGCCAATAGCACTTACGGTTGTGCCTTGTAAGATAATGGAAAATGTAATACGCAAAACGATGATGCAGTATGTGGCAAAATTTAATATTATAATGAATGACCAGTTCGGTTTTCTGCCAGGTCGCTCTTCTGTACATCAACTATTGATGGCTCTAGACAAGTGGACCGATGCTTTCGACCAAGGTATTTCTTCGGACGTAGTTTTGTTTGATTTTCAAAAAGCGTTTGAATCAGTGGTCCATAAAAAATTGCTTTACAAATTACAATACTGTGGCTTTGGAGGCCAACTTTTAAATTGGATCAAATCA
The DNA here is from genome assembly GCA_023313725.1 of Lithobius niger. NCBI lineage: Eukaryota > Metazoa > Arthropoda > Chilopoda > Lithobiomorpha > Lithobiidae > Lithobius > Lithobius niger. Next base: position 27,632 of record JAHWFP010071168.1, read on the forward strand.
TTCATCACTGGTAGGACTCAGCAAGTAGTAATCGGCAGGTCCAAATCGGCAAGTACAGACGTTATTAGCGGTGTACCTCAGGGTTCTGTACTTGGACCTTTATTGTTTATTTTTTTCTTAAATGATTTGGAGTGCAATCCAGCAAATGCAACTCAGGAAAAGTTTGCAGATGACTTAAAACTTCACGCAGCAATAATAACTACTCAGGAAAATTTGCGACTGCAGGCTGAAATTGAATATGTCTTTGAGTGGGCGTGTAATTGGCAGTTGCCAATCTCGTATGCCAAGTGCAAGAGTTTTCATGTTGGGAGTAAAAATCCTACTTTTGTATATATTGTAAATAATGAAAAGCTGCCAAATACTAATGTTGTGAAAGATTTAGGTGTATGGTTCACCCACGACATGAAGTCATCAGTACATTACAGCCATGTGGTGCTAGCTGCAAACTGCAGATCAGCTATAGTCCGACGATGCTTTAGCTCAGGAAACATCCACACCAGGTTATGGGCATTCAAGGTGTACGTTCGTCCACTTTTGGAGTACGCAAGCCCGGTTTGGTCGCCGTATCTCCTTAAAGATATCGACCATCTCGAGTCGGTTCAGCGACGTTTTACAAAATATTTGCCAGGTATGCGCGATTTACCATACTGTGTGCGTCTTAAACAGCTGGGTCTCGACTCCTTAGAACTCCGTAGGCTGAAAGCTGATCTTACGTTAACATTCAGTATTCTCCATTGCCAACTATCAATTGACCTACCATTCTTTGAACTTAGTCCTGTGACGTGGACAAGGGGTCACAGTCACAAACTGGTAATACAAAAAGCAAGACTTGATTGTAGAAAAAATTTCTTTGCGTTACGGGTGGTGCCAGTATGGAATTCACTGTCTGAAGAAGCAGTAACGGCCTCCTCTGTTGACTGCTTCAAAAAAAATTTAAATTTGATCGACTTGTCAACGTTTTTAAAGCGACCTGAGTACTGCTCAGTAAACTAAATATTTCTTTTTTTTAATTTTTAAAGTTTTTAATATTTTTTTTTAACAATCTTTTTCTCCAGTTTACTGGTATATAACAATTGGCCTCCCAATCTACCCCTTTTTCCCCTCGCCTGGCGATGCCATCGGGGACCTTTGAGTCCCTGGCAGGTCTAACCTTGGTGGCAAGGCAGGCGAGCCCCGAAAACCTTTCCTTCCCATCAACACTTTTCCTGACCATGCTTCTCAATGTATATTTTATCTTCATGTTTCATTGTTCTCATTTATTTTGGAAATTTGATTGTCATTTCTTTGGCTGGCAGTCAGTGATCCGATGTGATCCTTACCAGACCAGTTGCTCTAGCAACAAATTATTTATTATATTATTTATTATCAAAGTGCAAAGTTTTATCAAACTTTTGGGGGAACCAGTCGCAACCCGGGGTAACTCGCTATGATGGTGCCCGCCACCTATACTGACGAGGTCAACTGTAAATGCAATAAAATTTACAGGTAGTAGAAATTTTCGTAAACGGCAAGTAGAAAGCCCAATTTTACCTGGGGAGATCAAAATTGGTTTCTGTTGCCTAACCGAAAATTTATACTACCTGTAAATACCCACCCTACCTCCCCTCTTGAGCCACCATCATGGTTGACATATCAAGAGGAAAACAGACGGCTGCCAGGGGTGTAATGTCGGCTTGCCGAAAAACGATTGGAGAGGATACACGACCTCCAAAGATCAAAAAACCCGTGGAACATTTTTTTTTATTGAGCGCTTCAAACGCCCAAAAAGACCTCGGTCTTTGACCATCAGCCATATTTTATGTAATGGATAGAAACGGCCCATCTTGGAACCCTTTAATAGCCAGACACATTACCCAAGTCTTCAGGAAGCCAAACTTCAAGATTTCTATCCTGAACTCTCAATATTGTCAATTAAAAACCACTCCAAAACCACCGCAGCGCTCCTTCATCATGGCCGCCATTATCAAAACTTGTAACTTGTATTTTCTATTTGTATCACTTTTATTTTAGGGCAAAGAGCCCATAGACATTAGCTTAGTGTTTAATAGCAGGACCTTCCTCTGCAAAGGTACTTAACCTCGTATTTAATTGTACAGATGACTTTGTAAGTGTGATATTTTTTATTGTGTTGAACTGCAGCAACTTCTATGAAAAATTTACGCAGCGATCGTCACCTGTCCTTTAACTTTGAAGTTATTTATTCTACTTAAACTTAAATGCGTTATAGCATTCACCAAGCTAATCTATATATTCTTTTCATGCTTTATTAATAATAATCTTTTGCCCCCAAAACGCTACCATTAGTCCAAAAAAAAATACAGACATCGGCAATCACCGGACACTAATTTTTGTGTATATATGTTTTCCTTTAAATCTCCCAATTTCCCAAAGTTAAAGAGTTGAAAACTCTATTTGGTCGATCTCTAACCATTCCCTACTCCTTCACACGGCTCTGCACCAAAATCCTTTGCCATACCGACTTCTCCCACTTTCCATTGTTCTCCTGGCCCTCAGCCAATCAGGCCCCCCCCCCCCCCAGCTCTCCTGCGTGTCCGCGCAAACTTCCGGTATTGTGTATATAACCCCTGCCCCAGAACTCAATCATTAGCACAGCTCCGAGCGCTGCTCGGGAGAGCACAGCTCACAGACCTCTCAAGCTAGAAGGGTCACGCCGGTCGGGAGTGGAGATGTCACGTCCGGGATTGCCATGCCGGGCAAAATGGTAGTGGTTGTAAGTAACTAGTTTAACTTTAGAAGTTTATCTTTAGGACCCCCCAATTCTAAATTTATAGTCTAAGTTAAATTAATCTTTAACTTGGAGTCTTTATGGTGGGTAAGCCTTATCGGCATTGCTAGTCTTTACCACCATAATGTTAGAGTAGGCATCTCTTCCTAAAAAACCAGTTTCTTTCTTTGTTCATTTTTCAAATGTAAACAAAGGGACGGTTTGATCCTCGCGAGGAAAAATAACTTTGGGACGACTTGAAAACTACAGTTGTCAAATATAGTTGCAACTTAGCGGACGCGGTTCAGCTTGCTGGGTATTCCTGGATAGGTACCCAAGATAAAAATGCTTTTTCTTGTCTAAATTAAGTGTTTAAGAACAAACATCGTTGTTCTTGTATCCAAGTTAATTTCTAATGTAAATTCTTGATTTATTTGTTTTTGCCAAACTTGTCAAAAGCTGAACTAGTGAACTAAATATAAAAGTGTTATTCTTTTCATTCTGATGTTTTAAAATAAAAACCAAGTTTTAAACCTCAGGTTCGTTCCCTAGTAAGATTAATTGTTTTTAAGTGTAAACTATTATGTAGCCCTTTTAGCTTTTATACTTCGTTTAAACAGTTAAATAATTCACCGTTGGTAGCAGTGTATTACCGGAAGCATTAAGGTTAGGACTAGAATAGGACACCGTCACTCCATCCCCCAAGCCAGGACTGTAGCCCATCCTGTGTTTATTATCGTAAAAAGTCGAAATAACCACGTAACCTGATGCAAAGAAGTCAACCAAGGATGTCGGGGGCGCTACAAGCACCTCAGCCGTCGTAGCGTCCGCCGCTACAACTTGGTGGCAGCGGTGGGATCAACAGGTGCTGTTCCCGACAAGCATTTCCCCCCTGCCATACTACCATGCCAAGTTCCTAGAAGGATGCAAGTTCCGTCCAATTAGACGTCTGTGGTCCAGTAAAATAAGGCCACGAAGTAGATGCCAGTGATCACGTAAACACGATCACAAAGCAGAAGTCGCCCTGCCGTCAAAAACGGGGCAAAACACCGCCAAGCAGCCACAACAACTGCCAGCGCCAGGAAGCAACAGCTGCCGCTTCCAGTGAGGCCCTCCTGCCGTGAGACGTCTCCCCAAAACCCGATGCTGTAGGAGAAGCTGTCCGTAAAAAGAAGTAAGCTCTCCGTGCAGCCAAGCAGTGGATTTTGAGTTCGCCAACCAAGTTCCCAGTGGATTAGACCGCCCAAGACGATCTACATCATACATCAGTGCCGGACTTCCCGTACTACGGTGGAACAGGAAGGACAGACTGACAACACAGCGATTGTGTGTAAAAGGGTAAGTGTGCATGAGATGTGCTTTAAGGCCGCCAAGACCTTAAACCACATACCAGAGTGCTAGGGGTCCTTGGAAGTGTATTTTTATGTATAAACTTGCTGGATTTGGTAGAGAAGTTTTTTAAGTAATTCGCTCTATCCAAAATTAACGTTCAAATTAATATGCGGCTGCATTTAATTTTGGTTTAAACATAAAAGCTTTAATTTTTGAACCCATTTAACGTTAAAAACAAAAATGTCTGAAATGGAGGAATTAAACGAAATCATCCATGACTTGCCCAACAAAGACCTAAAAAAGGCTTGTTTAAATTTAGGATTTACTGTAAGTGAATCTCGAGCCGAATCAGTGCAAATCTTACGAGCAGCCCTCGAAGACGGTAAACTAGATTTAACCGAACTCTCCGACGCACTAGCTAACGCTATAGACAAGAGAGAGGCTGCGATTCTAGCAAAAAAAGAACTAGCCGTGAAAGAAAATGAGCTTTTTCTCAAAGCGGAAGAGCTTAAATTAAGGGCCTTAGAAGTGTCAGAAGGTGAGAAAAAACGTAACGTAGATTTGATGGAGTCCGATAAAAAACGTGCCCATGAACTTGCTATTAAGGACCAAGAGGCCCAAATTAACGACCGTTCGAGTGCTATGGAACTAGCTAAACTCGACAAGCAGTTGGAATTAGCCAGACTAAACGCTGCTAACATAAATCTTAACGCCGCCCCAAACGGAGCTAACGGCGCTCCCCCAGCTCAACTAAATCCAGTAAAACAGAGTAAAGTTGCTAATGTTGTTCGCCTAATGAATAAGTGGACGCCCAAAACGGAAATTAATAGTTTTCTAAAAATATTTGAGAGAATTATGATTAGCCAGAAAATTCCCAGGGACCAATGGACTACAGCTTTGTTACCGTTAATGGGAGAAGTTTTAGTCAAAGTTTCCGACCAGCTTTCCGACACGGAAATGCTCGACTACGAAGTAGTTAAAACTAAATTACTTGCCCGATTTGTTCAGACAAAAGAGTCATTGCAAACGCAATTTCGTTCACTTGAAAAAGATCAAGAAATGCAGTACCATGACTACGCATTTGAGTTGGAAACTTTGTTTTCCAGATGGCTTGAATTGGCCAAAGTTAACAGGGATTTCGATAAACTTGTTAATTTAATGCTCTTAGAGCAATTTTGTAAATCTTGCCCTAACCACCTCAGAAAATGGATCCCCGATCAAATTAAGACGGGTACGTTGGCCGAAGCAGCCCAACTGTGTGACGAGTACACCACTCGAAACAAGCAGATTGCTACAGAAACTGCCACTCGTGCAGCCAAAACACAGCCCATAGCTGCAACGTCTAACCAAGGTTCTAAACCTTCAGGTCAACAACGTGGTAACCGTCGTAACCACCACCTGACAGCTAATCCGGCTGGAACTGTAGAAGTTAAAACTGACGCCCCTGGTAGGTACACTGCCACTAGTGCTAACCCTAACCGTGAGTTTGACAGACCCCGTCAGTACGATGGCAACTGCTTTTATTGCAAACGCCCCGGACACCGAAAAAACGAGTGTCGCTACCGCATCGCAGCTGAAAAGGCAGCCACCGACGCAAATTGTAACTTTGTAAATACTGCCCCTCCCCAAATGGTGTTTTCTAAACACATTCATGAATGGGCCGTCAACGGAACTAAATGTTTAGTCCTTAGAGATACCCATGATGTAGTGTCACGTAGTCTTGTAAAACCCGAACAATTCACGGGTGAGTATACACATTGCCATAATGCCTTAACAGAGCAAACTACTGCCCACGCAATTGCTCTAATTAACGTACAAACTCCGTATGGAGTCATCCAATCCGAAGCTCTCGTGTCGGATCACCGTGGGCCCCATTTCGATATGTTACTTGGTGTGCCGTCCCAAAATGTATTAGAGGAAAAAGGTTTTGCCCCCCTCCCCACGTACGTTAATGCCGTCACTCGTTCACAGACACGCGTGAATGAGCAGCTACCGCTCTTACGCCCTAATTACCGTGGGATCGCCAGCGATAGCGAGGAGTCAAGCAGCGAGGCTGAACTCAGTGTAGTCCCTCCACAAGAAGGGATGGATGGATTTGTCAACCCCAAACCTTTCAACTTTCAAACTTGCTCAATATTGACAAAACCGAGTTTTCTAAACTCCAACACAAATGCCCCACATTAAAATTGTGCTGGCAATATGCTGAAAACCCAGAGAGTCAGCAAGACGATGTAAAGAAGCTCGTCTTCACAATCAGATTTGAGAGGAGACCTCTGCTCAAAATATCAAAAACCTGAGGGTTTATCGTTTTCGTAACGAACATTTTCTTCATTTGCGCTCGCTAGCGCTCATTAGGCCTATAACGGCCTCCGTCTTCAAAACACCATATCTTCACGAATAATGGACCAAAACGTTTGAGGTTTGCGGCCCTTAATAAACAAGAACTGTATCTACAATCCTGCGAAGACAGATCCATGAATTTCCACTTCAATCATTTTTTACAACATTTTGAAAAAGTCACCAAAATGACCGGCGCCGCACGCAACTCTTCAATCGCCATTTTCAACAACTTGTAAATAAACTTGTTATTACTTTATTTCTTTTGCAGGCATAAAGACAACCAGCTTAGTGTTGTTTAGGGAGTATTTTACTTCATATATTTGTAATTGAAAACCACAACTGTGGAGTCGTCACTTGTGTGCTCCACAATGGCAGCCATCAATTTCATGTCAATATGTTAACCCTACCAAGATACCCCTTTAACTACTAATAGGCTCTTCTATAATTATACATTGTATTAAGTTGCATCACATGACTTCCTGTTATAATTGTATTTAAAGAGAAGTAAACAGGAAGTTCGCTGTCTTATCAGCTGTAGCCTACACTCTGGTAGTCCGTGTGTTTATTACCATTGGTGCCCACGCTGGGCTAAGGTGTGTCCCCGCCTAGGACATTACAGTTGGCGACGAGTCCGGTACCTTTGGTAATCTTAAAAACTTAAGCTTAAACTGATAGGTCTTCAACCACATCTTTGCTCCATATTTGTGGTAAGTTGCAAATTTTTTTCATTTTGGCAATGAAAATTAGTGCTCTGAATTCCTATCAGAGTTTAAACTTTTTCAAACTGTGTTATTTTGACGTGGTAGTGCTGTGTGGTACGAAATGATAATAGTTAAATTTAGTACCTTAACAACTAGAACCGAAGTGGGCAATTGGATTTATTATGGTTAATTTTACCTTGGCAGTGTTCTAGAGCGACGCACTGGCGTGTCCGCACAGGCAGTACTATAAACCTGAAGGTTCGAAAAATGCGCTGCTAAATTAACCCTTGTAAATTCGATTGTGCCATTGCCCATGTTCGGGCTAGTGTGTGCCGGTGTAAAATTTAACACCGTAGGTTTATGCTCAAACTTAGTGAAATCTGGTCTGTGCTGAGGCTTAGGCCAGAAGTGTTGTTTTGTAAAACGTTGCAAATGGTGAACGTAAAACATTTTTTCAAAGCCTAGTCCCTTTAAATTTAACTTGTAGGCAGTTAATTTATACAACTAGGTAGGCTACAGTCAAGCTTGATTTATTTCTATGTTTAAATAAGTGACCGGTAGTCTTGAGTGCTCCAGTTTAATCCTTGCATGTTAACAGGATTGTAATTAAATTTAATTAAATTTAATTTTGTAGGCTTATGCCAAAGACAGGTGTCGGTAGCAAACCACCTGTAACTGCTAAAGTTAGCAGTGAAAGTGAAACTGAAAATAATTCAGTAGTGAACGCAAGCGTTAATGAAACTAGTTCTAATTTAAATCTAAATTTTGAATCTAGTGATAGTGAAGACGACGTCAACATGGGTTCGTCTAAAACCGCTGGTTTATTTTCGGAATTCGATTGCGAGTCTGACACATGGGAGAAATACTCCAGCCGAATTCGTTACTTTTTTTTAGCTAAAGAAATACCAGCAACCAAGCAAGTTAATTTTCTAATGGCATCTGTGGGCCAGAAAATGTTTGATAGAATTCTTAATATCCTCTCACCTGATTTGCCCGACTCATTAACATTTGATGAGCTCGTTAAAAAAGTTTTAGACGACATTGAGCCAGTGCCCTCAGTGGTATCTGAGCGTGTTAAATTCTTTAGAAGATCGCAAAAATCAGATGAGAGTATCGGTGAATATTTAGCTGCCTTAAAGCTAATGACGAAGTATTGTGACTTCGCAAAAATTAAAGACATTAACAGCGAAATGATTAGGGATCGCCTAATTGGGGGGATCCAATCAGAAGTCATTCAACGCGAGTTGTTGAAGCAGACTCTGGATTTAAAGGCTACAACATCCTTAGCTTTATCCTTAGAATCTGCTGAAACAGACCAAAGCGTTTTGAGAAGCCATTCTAGAGCTGTTAACTACGTAGCTAAAAAATCGGGCAAAACATCAAGTAGGCCTAAATCCACTAAGGATTTCATTTGCTATTGTTGCGGCAAAAATGGCCACGTGAAAACACGTTGTAAATATCGAGACTATACATGTGGCCGTTGCCACACTGTCGGCCATTTAAAAGCCGTGTGCCGAAAAGCTAGTCATTCGAATAGAACTTTAAAATCACTCGACCACCCTAAAGCAAGTTCTAGCACAAATTTTAAGGCTAGGCCGAACACAAAACAAAAGTATAGCTACAAAAAACGCGTCAACAAACTCGAACGCGATAGCGAAAGTGATAGTGAAGAAGGCCAGGATGTTAAAGCCGAAAATTCAGAGTCTGGTTCCGGGTCTGATAACGATTCAGACAACGACTATCTTGTACTGAAAAATAATACTCTTGGACTGAGTCAGGCTGCGGACCAGATTTCAATTCCCCTACAAACCAACAAAATAATAGTAGTAGTTAATTCTATGAAAATCCATAAATGGAAAATGCCAGTCTGCCTAAATGGTGTCAAGCTAGAAATGGAACTTGATTCCGGGGCAGATGCATCCATTATCCCTATTGAGTGGCATCAAAAATATTTTGCGGACTGTCCTTTAAAACTCAGTCCGTACTCGATACACTCATACACTGACGGAATTGAGAACACGATTTACACTGTAAGTCTGAAGGTTGAAGTTCAAGGTCAAATCGAACATTTGGATGCTTTAGTTTCAAAATTATATAAACCTGCATTAATGGGAAAGGATTGGCTTTCTATTTTTCGAGTTAATTTCCATCCTTTTTACGACCTACAAACGAAAGTGAAACCTAAGAAAAGTGTTAAGAAAATTAAAACTAGCATTACGCCAGTTGACACTTCCGAAATAGTGAAGGGTTTCCCGGAGCTATTTTCTGAAGGCATGGGTAAGTTTAAGAATTTTAAAGCCAAAATTCATTTAAAACCTGATGCCAAGCCTGTGTACAGTCGTGTAAGACCGGTTCCGTTAGCACTTAAAGAAAAGGTTAACCAAGAAATTCGTAGATTGGTTGGCCTTGGAATTCTAGAGCCTGTGGAAACTTCTCAGTGGTCTACGCCGATCGTCATAGTTCACAAAGCGGATGGTCAAATCCGAGTGATTGGTGATTATAAAACCACCGTGAACCCTCAACTCGAAGTCGACCACTATCCAGTTCCCACGGCCGCAGAATTATTCAGTGAATTAGGAGGCAGTGACACTTTTTCCCTTATCGATCTTAAGGATGCATTTCTGCAAATTGAACTCGACAAAGAGTCACAAGAAGCTTTGACAATAAATACACCCCTGGGTTTGTTTAGATGGCTTCGCGTACCCCTGGGCCTGGCGTCCAGTCCTGGAATTTTCCAGAGGGTAATGACTCAAGTCACCAGTAAAATCCCCAAATGTCTCCCGTTTTATGATGACATCCTGGTGAGCGGGAAGGGGGGTGAGCATGACGAATCGTTAAATAAACTGTTAAATGCTTTACAAGATGCAGGAGCCAAACTTAGGATCGAAAAGTGCAAACTGTCGCGGCCTGAATTAAAATATTTAGGCCACATGATAAATGCAGAAGGCTTGCATACACTCCCTGAGGTTATCGAAGCAGTCGCAAACGCTCCTAACCCAACATGTATTCAAGAGCTACAGAGCTTTCTGGGTTTTGTAAACCATTACTCAAAATATCTACCGAATCTCGCTCATATTCTGTCACCAGTAACACGTTTGTTAAGCCCAAGTGTGAAGTGGGTTTGGGGGGCAGAATGCGACCGAGCCGTGAGTAAAGTAAAAGAATTATTTCTTAAATCAAAAGTTCTGGTTCATTACGATCCGAAATTAAAGCTCAAACTCGTTTGTGACGGCTCACCCTACGGAATAGGCTCGTGCCTGATGCATGTCATGAAAAACGGTGAATCACGGCCGATAGCTTTCGCTTCACGTAAACTCACTCAAGCGGAAAGAGGCTACTCGCATTTTGACCGGGAAGCGCTCAGCGTGGCTTGGGGAGTGAAACGGTTTCATGAATACGTTTATGGTCAGCGATTCATACTGCAGTCTGATCAGAAGGCTTTAGTTTGGATTTTTGGCCCTAAAAAAGGAATACCGCAGATGGCAGCCGCCAGGGTTCAGCGTTGGGCAGTGATGCTTAATGCTTACGATTACGAATTCCAACACATTCCCGGTAAACTTAATTTGACGGCAGACGCTTTATCGCGCCTTCCCCTCCCAAATACCGAGGAATTCGAGAAAGCAGAAGAGCAGTACAATATTCTTGCTTTAGAAACTATTTCTAATCTTCCAGTTTTAAACGAGACACTCGTTCTTGAAAGTAAACGTGATAAAATCCTTTCAAAAGTTTATCGTTATGTGAACCATGGTTGGCCTGACAAATGCGAAATTCCCGATCTGTTACCGTACTTCACACGTCGTGCTGAAATCTCTGTCGAAAACGAAACCTTATTTTGGGGGTATAGAGTCCTGGTGCCGACGGCCTTGCGGAGACAAATCTTGAAAGATCTACACAGTGCTCACTTAGGCATAGTTAAATTGAAAAGTTTAGCTAGACAAAAAGTCTGGTGGCCTAAGATTGACTCTGACATTGAAAATAAAGTCAAATCATGCCAAAATTGTCAAGAGTATAAAGATACTCAAACGTCAGGTCCTAAGCATACGTGGGAATATCCACTAAAACCCAACAATCGCTTACACGCTGATTTTTTGGGCCCGATGGACAATTACATGTTTTTCATTCTTGTAGACGCACATTCAAAAATTCCTTTTGTGCATAAAATGAAGTCAACAACGTCCGCGCGTGTCATTGACGTTTTAAACAATCATATAGCTTTATATGGTTTAATGGACAGCTTAGTTACGGACAATGCTGCCCAATTTTTGTCAGCAGAATTCCAAAGTTGGTTAAAATCCAACGGAATTAGGCACATGACCGGGCCAAGTTTTGCGCCTTGGACCAACGGTTTGGCTGAGGTATACGTCCGTAATTTCAAGAGAGTCTACAAGGCCGCGCGGCGACAGGGGTCTACTATTCAAGAGAGTATAAATTCTTACTTGTTATCAGCACGAATCACTATCTCCGCTGCCACGCAAGCAACACCCGGAAAATTATATTTTAACCGAGAATTAAAGTCTCGGCTGGATTTATTGTTCCCTGACCCTATTGCAGCCGTACGCCGTAAACAATTAAAACAAGTACAGAGCACCCACCATCGTGAGTTGAAAACGTATCAAATAGGTGAAAAGGTTTGGTATCGTGACTTTTCAACAACAAATGACAGGCTATGGTCAGTCGGTATGGTTAACCAAAAATGTGAAAATCAGTCCTATACTATCGTTGATACTAACGGTAATACGATTCGCAAACATCGCGAACAGCTAAGGTTACATACCGCGGAAAATGATTATCCAGAACAGCCTCCAAACGCACTTGTTTCGACGGCGAAAAGCAGTAATTCTTTCGTGAATAATAATGAGCAACATCACTCAAATTTCAAACGCATGTCTTTTGGCGGCAAACAACGTGAAAAGCCAAGTTTCGCTGACGTAGTTCCTGAGCGTCGATCGCTCGGCCAATCCAGAAAGTCAATTTCCGTTACTGAGGGAAAAATTCCACCAATCCAACAGCTTGCAAAATCACCTGAGAATTTACATCGCAAGTCACCAGGTGGCAGGAAATCCCCAGCGAAATTACCCCACACACACGAAGTGGATGAGTCTGCTAACGTAAATAACCAATCACCTTTGGCTACTACCAGCGCCCCTCTTGAAGGAAATTCTAAGCCAGAAAGGTCGCAATCTCCATCGATTATTACGTCACCGTCCACTAAGCAATCACCACCGAAGCCAGGTCATGCTAACAAAAAGGCGAAACCGAATCCCAATAAACGCAAAGTTGTGCTTTCACCAACACAGGTTGACATTGCAGCGCAGCTTCAAAATGCTCAACGTTCAAAGAGACTGCGTAGAGCTCCAGACAAGCTCAATTTGTAGTTTTTTTGCAAAATTACCATTTGGCTACAACTTCTTCGTTTTTTTTTGTTGTAATCCGTTATATGTGAATTAAATGATAATTCTTTTTAAACTGTAGCGAGTAACGCTAAAACGTTTTGTCCCCTAGTTGTTCGTGCAGAGAATTGGCTCTGTTAATTTTAAAAATGTCCACCTTTAAAATTAGGTAAAAATGTAAGTGTATTTTGTTGTTCGTGTGAAAAATTGATTTCACGATTTTATCTTTTTTGTATCTTTTTGTCTTTTCATGTACCTAAACACTTCCGACATCGGAACAAAAAATTGCTTGGAGCCGCAATTCACACTCCGGTGAAGCCTAATCCAGATG
>JAHWFP010071169.1:13061-34332 GCA_023313725.1 Lithobius niger
CCCCCTTTCATAAATATTAACACGTCTCTAACTCTACACACCTTCCCCTAGAAAAAAATGACAACTCGTCAATTACTCTCCGGGGCTTCTGCGTGCTGCCCACAAGGAGCTGCGGCTTTGCCCTGGCAGCAACTAAACATATTTAAATTACAACTTTAATAATACTCTTAACAAAATAACATAAATTGGATGTTTTTGGACCAACACGGCAACAGAGAAAAAAATGGCAACGGTCAAGAGTCCATTATCGATAAACCTACGCAGTCAAGCCAGAACCGAATCGTGCACATGGTGGCGACCTACTGACAGATACGGGATTTATTTTCATGAAAGGGGAGAGTCGAAGTGTTGGAATTCTGTTCAGTTCAGGAATGTATGCAATGAAGATAACCTTAGAGGAATTCCACGTCACCTTGATCTTCATGTTAATTGAGATTTTTATTAAAAGTACTCACCTTTTATCGGTGGGGAGGGGGGGGGAGCAAGAAAGCATTTGCCTCCCACTTCCAGGTGTTTTTGAGATTGATGACTTCGGTGTTCATACAGCTGACCTAAAATCGTCCACACACTGCAGCGTAATTGTTGCAAAAACGTATAAGCGTTTGGCAATTGTTGAACGCTGCTTCAATTCGGGAAACCTACTAGTTAAGACTTGGGCTTTCAAAGTCTCTTCTTGAGTTCGCGAGCCAGGTCTGGTCGCCATATCTGTTGAAGGATATAGACCTTGTTGAGTCGGTGCAGCGTCGCTTCACTAAACGACTTCCTGGCCTGAAAGACCTCCCTTAAGGCGTATGTCTGCACAGAGTGGGGTTAGAGCCATTCGAACTACGTAAGACTGCGTGCAGACTTACGTTTGACTTTTAATATCGTCAGAGGTTTCATGGCTGTTGATATGCCTTTCTTTGACCCTTGCCAAACCGAAATCACCAGGGGTCATTCGTTAAATTGGCAGTGGCATCGGCATACCTTGATTCTAGGAGGAATTTCTTTGCTGTGAGGGTGGTTCACCCTTGGAATTCCTTACCTGAGACAACTGTGAGTGCGCATACGGTGAACGTTTCATCACTCTGCTAAAAAAAATCATGCCTCAGACGTTTTTTGAAGCGACCAGCTTTTGTGCATGATCTTCCGGTAACTACTACCCGGTGACTTTTAAATACCCATTAGTATTGGACTCGAGTAAGTGGCCTTGCCCTTCGTGCTCCTTACCATTTTACACATGGTTAAACCCATTATTATTAATTTTTTTTTAGCCTTTACCTTTTTAATCCTTAAAGTATTTGTCTGTTAAACCTTGGAATCGCCGTTCAAACGAGGCTATATGTGCTTAGCAACTTTTAAACGTAACCTACTTACGTGTGATCTTTCCAACTTTTTTTATGGCTGCAATGGTTTTTGATGGTCGTACAGATGCTATTCTTTTTTATTTATATAATTTTTTTAATCTTTTTAATTTTAATGCCTTTATTGTTTTATTGACTTTCGACTAAACCTTTTCCTGCAATATTGACGCTAGTCTTAGCGAACACATTTTACAGTTTTTTTGCGTGTAGTGTACCTGCCTTTTCGTCCTTGCTTACACGACTGGCAATGCCATCGGGGGTCTAACCTTGGTGGTAAGGCAGTCGTACCCCTTTTCTTCCAACGTTCATTCTTTCCCGTTACTGTACATATAAGTTCTTCTTTAATTTTTTCTTGTCGATCATTTGACTGTCGATCACATGTCTTGTCGATCATTTGGCCGTCGATCACATGTCCTGTCGATCGCATGTCCTGTCAATCACCTGGTTTCGATCAGTTGTCTGTCGATCAAATGGGTATCGATCACTGTCCTGACCCTAATGCTAATGATTCCCCTTTCTAAGTAACCCGCTTTGTAATGATCACAAAGGAGGAGATTAGAGTTACAGGATGCGCTGACTGAGTGAGCGTAGCGAACAAAAATCTGCTTTTCTTAGCCAGTGTGTGCACAAATTTGATTGAAGAAACTAAATCATGACTGTTCGCTAAGCTTAACCGACGAAAAGGTTTTCAAAGAAACTTAATTTGACGTCGTATTGGCACACAAAAGCTAGACCTGACCACAATCATTTTTGAAACGGTGTATCCAACTCTGCCCGTGCATAGAACGGACTTCAACAAGGAAGTAACGTTCTTAGCCAGTGAAAAATTCTTTCATGCAATGATGCTTGAGTGCGCCAATTTTTAAAATGATGCGTTCTGTGATTTGAGTCACATGATGCACTGATTGAGTGAGCGAAGCGAACGAAAGTCAGCGTTTGTTAGCCAGTGTGTGCAAAAATAGGGTGCTGTGGGATAAAAGGACTGCGTAAAAGCAGCTGCTCTCTTGCATCCTAATGCATTAAAAATCTTTCACCAGTGAAACTATCGACCCTGCCTAGTGAAATTCGGATAAGGAAACTGATCTCACCTAACAAAACGGCTTTCTACGCTTTTCTATAAAAGCACTGACAGTGCAAAAAGAATCAAATTAAGGGAAAATTATTAATTTAGTTCGTGTTGTTCTGGGATGCCCTGGGGGTACAAGACTGAGTAAAAACGGATGCTCTCTTGCATCCTATTCCGTTAAAAATTGTACGCCAGTGAAAATATCAACCCTGCCTCGTGAAATTCAGGCAAGGAAACTGATCTCACCCAACAAAACGGCTTTCCTAAACTTCTCTACAAATAACACTGGAGTCAAAAGGAGTCAAAGTGTTAACGATATACACAACCTTCGTATGTGGTCTAAGGTTATGGAAATATCGAATTTAAGCGTTCAATAAGTAAGTAAGTATTGTTAATCAGACAGTGCTGTCCTGGGATGCCTTGGGATACAAAACGCACTGTGTAATTTCGTGAAAGCCAGCTAAACCAGCATAAATTTGACCAAGTTATCTGTCGATTGATACAGTACTATCCTGGGATGCCCAAGCATACAAAATGTCCCGGTTATGTATACCCTGGGATGCGTAATTTCGTGGGAACCAGCTAGAACGTACGAATTTTATGCCGGGTGACTCTAGTCTACATAAGAAAATCGCAAAAAAACAAGAAGAGTGAAGAGTGAGAGTTAAGAAGCTAACAATCGCTTTAAGAATCACTTTAAACTTGCTTTGCACGATGCTTATCATTGCTATCTTGATTTGATTTGATTTGAGCTTACAGGCCTAGTACACCAAGTGGGCACTCTATAGCCTACTTAAAAACTATGCCACCGGCACACCAAGCAACACCAAGTGCTCAAACCAACCTACTAACATACGTGATACAACTATTACCGCCAAAAACCACCTAGCACCCTGAACCCTATGCACGAGGGACTGGGAACAAGAGAGACTCTAGGTGACCTAGGAGACCCCTGGTACTCTAGGTGAACCGTCGTGTTGCCTTACAAAACCCCAAGGTCCTGCGTAGGGAGCCTACGCCTAACACCGAGTGTGGGTACACGCCAAGGGCTACGCGAACCGGGTCGACCCCAATATCGTGGGCAAAGTGCCGCTGAGCAGCCCAAAGTGGGGTGGGCACTCCATCAAAAAATGACGTACAGGCTCTTCACCACCACCACATGCAAAAAGTTGTCGGCAAAGTGGTCGGCAACAATAAGAACTCCATAAAAGGAAACAAAGAACTACTGAGGTATCAGCGATTTACTTTCTGCCTCTACCAGACTTAAAAAAATAACAAAGCCAGCACGAATATGAACACGGAAGAGTATAATAGAATTGATCCTAAATAATGATCAATGGTAATGATCTCTCCTAATGCTAAGGATCCCCCTTTCTAAGTAGCCCGCTTTGTAATGATCACAAAGGAAAAGGTTTGAGTTACAGGATGCGCTGACTGAGTGAGCGCAGCAAACGAAAATCTGCGTTTCTTAGCCAGTGAGCCAGTGTGTCTGCACAAATTTGATTGAAGAAACTGAATCATGACTGTTCACTAAGCATAAACCGGCGAAAAGGTTTTCAAAGAAACTTAATTTGATGCCGTATTGACACACAAAAGATAGACCCGTCCACAATAATTTTTGAAACGGTGCACGTTATGCAAGCAAATAACGTGTACGCGCACGTTTAGCACGTTACGCAAGGAAATAACGTGCTTATTGTGTACGTGGTTTAACTTGAGTCCAGTACGTATTTTATGAGCGGCTACGTTTTCCTGGTGGAGGCATCATTAATCGACGGCCGCCGTTGTTTTTGTAACCATCTTGGATATCAACAAGGCACTCTGCTACCAAAAACATACAACTGATTATCCGTGTCGTTCTGGGGCGAACTCAAGATAGGCCGCGGACACTACAGCCAGTGAAAAATAATGTCATGCAATGATGCTAATTTTTAAAATGATGCGTTCTGTGGTTTAAGTCACATGATGCAGTGATTGAGCAAGCGAAGGGAACGAAAGTCAGCGTTTGTTAGCCAATGTGTGCAAAAATTTGATTCAAGAAACTAAATTCGGTGAAACATGGACACACACATGAGCGCCCCCAAACCGTACTAGTGTTGGAAAAGGCGCATCCAACTCCGCCAGGGTTTCCTCTAATTCACATATAAAAATACAACTAAACTAGTTTCGGTTGTCTATTGGACTTAACTGTCAGTCTACTTGAGCAGGGAATTAAACCGTCACGTTTGCTTCTGCGTGTTTGTGCATTACATGATGTCTACGGTCGTTTCCTTTTTGCCCGTGTCAGTATGGCTTCGGGCTTTGATCTAAAAGGCTACGTCGGAGTAAGAGGCCGGCAAAAGGGGCTGTAACCCCGGACCGGTCTCCGGCAATGATGCGCTATTCCTAAAACAAAATAAAAAATAAAAAAAACTCGAACTTTAACTCCATACAGCCAAACGTCCAATATATTAGAAAGCTACTGTACGGCTAAAACCTTAAGTCCCAACGCGCATCATGAGGGGCCAGCAACAGCCTTGGGGGGTCAGCGTCCTCGTCTTCAAACCAAGAAAATGTTGGTTCGAATCTCGCGACTAACCCAGCTTTCACGTGGGACTTAAAAATTACACGGGACTTTAAAAAAATGGCTAGTCTGCATCCTGTTTGGCTTTAAGCAAGTAAGTATTTATTGAGCGTACAATTAGATCCATAAAAAAAAACATTACTCTTCATACTCCATTAAAAATACAAGAAAATAATAAAAAAAATAATGAAGAAACTACTTATGATAAGAAGACAGACAAATTTACCCGTGTAGATGTCGCGTTACAGAATTGGCAATAAAAACGGCTTCTCTCCATGAATTAGATTAGAATGCCGCATTGCACAATTCGCATTTAAACGGCTTCTCTCCAGAACGAGTTCAGATGTGACACTGAATGCGGACGAGTTATTTTTGTCTCCTCTCTGCCTACCTCATTGCTCCCGATTAGGTTCCTTTGTTTTCACCATTAAGCCTCAATTCGCCCCCCCCCCCCCCCCTTTGTTTTCAGTATGTTACTGGCTTTATCTAGGTCGCACCGTGGCGAAATCATTTTTGGGTAGAAATGGCAAGGGACTTGTGGGGATTGGGGAGACGGGAGAATTCAATCTGTTGTGTAATAGCGGTAAGAATGGGGGGTTGGGTGCTAAATGAGCTAAACTGGTATATGTTGTTATTGTATAACTCAAACAAGATTTCTCCCTAAAACTTCGAGCACTGTACGCAATAAAATTATTATAATTGTTATTATTATTATTATTATTAATGCAATGCATGGTTGTAGACTACACCTTGGGGAAATTCATATGGTAAAATAGTCATGTCTTATATTATTCCATCCTTATTCAACGAAATTCCATCATGTTTAAGATATATTACCAGTGCTTATAAGATGAGAAAATATGTAAAAAAACTGGATATTGGGCTTTCCTAAATGTAACAACATTGTACTTTATTATATGACGATTTACCCTTCACATATATTTTTTATTGTAAAATTAATGCTGATACATTCATTTAGACTTTACCAATTACACTAATTACACTCATTACACCAATGTCTCAGATGTAACGATCTATCAAATTTTGTGTCGTTCATAAATGTTGTTTGTATTGTCCTTCAGTGCACATATACAAGCTATATCAGCTTCGTGCGTTGTC
The DNA here is from genome assembly GCA_023313725.1 of Lithobius niger. Lineage (NCBI taxonomy): Eukaryota > Metazoa > Arthropoda > Chilopoda > Lithobiomorpha > Lithobiidae > Lithobius > Lithobius niger. Next base: position 19,153 of record JAHWFP010071169.1, read on the forward strand.
TTGTTTGCTGAATAAAATTATTATTAAATTATTATTATTATCAATTTATAAATCATATTTTTGAAAAGAGAGAAGATATTTTTAGAAAGAATGAAGAAGATGTTGGAAATGGTTGTATTTTAAAGATAATACATGTAAACAAGTAAATAATTAAACAAGTTATTTACGACACTGATGTTATTGAACACTTCAGTACGAGCGATCATAATACTGTTACATTTAATGTACATCTAAGACCCAAAAATTGTGTCATAAAAAATTGATCTTGGATCTAGTAAGATAGATTTTGTGAGCTTCGCACTGAGCTGCTGAAAATTGACTGGGCCTCCTAATTGTCTAGTACGGCTGTTGTTGTGACCATGTGGAACAGATTGCACTCCGTTCTTGCCCATTCTGTGGCACCATCTACTGTCAGAAAGCACCGTGTGGCCAGAAGTGGAACTCAAATTCCACATAACATCCTCAAACTTACCCTTAAAGAAACAACTTTGGAGAGTCCTAAAAAAAATAAGAATAATGACAGCAAGCGCTTATCTAATGAATGTAGAGTAAATTTAAGAAACGCAATCTTAGCGCATGAAATTAACTGTGAAACAAAAGTTATCAGAGAAGGAACTATCGCGGCTCTCTTCCAACATAGTCAAAAGACGAACAACAATAAAAAATGGCCTACCCCCTCTACACTACCAAAACAAGGTTTTATCGAACAACTAGCATCGTACCCGGCTTCGCCCGGGGATTTGTTTGACCCGTGGTTGTTTCCCAGTATTTGCTCGGTGCTGCTGATCGTTCACTGCAACAGTCGATTTTTGTTTGTGTAACACTCCCCCTTTCCGCCAATCCTCTCCCTCCCCTCCTCCTTTTATCCCGTCCTCTCCCTCTCCTCTTGGTTTCCTTCCCTTTCTCCTCTTTGCTATACGTAGTTGAACACGTCCCCGGCTGCCGGGTCCCGTGCTTGTTTGTTTGTTCTCTTCTGGTTCAGTTAATGCGTAATCGTATGCTTAACGGTAACAGCTTACTTTGCCCCCCCCCCTCCCAGTCTTTCGCTGTGGCTTAGGCAATGCGTACCGTGTGAAAAAGAAGTGTGCATGACATCATGTAATACTTGTCCTTGAGATTACCACGGTGTTTAGTTAGAAGAATAACTGTTACAGCCAATTGTTAGTCGAGGCAACAATGTGCCAATTTCAGCTTCTTTTCAGGGCAACAACGTCCCAGTTTCAACTTCAAGCCAAAGAATTGACATACTCGCACGTTTTCATTGTTCCCCTTCCGGGGGTCGTTGGGGTTGTTTTATTTCTGTTATGAGACTTTGGTTTATGATGTAAGAAGATTTGGGCAAAGCTTAATGCATTGAACCAATTTTGTTGTCAGAATTTTAGCACAGATGATTGTCACAGCACCCCTATGACATGCCCAGCTACGCCGTCTATTGCGAAGATTAGCTTCTCTACTGAGACAATTTAAATTTAAATTGTTAGATCTCTAAAAAACAGCTACGCAGTTGGTCCAGATGGGTATTCTTCCATTTTTTTTTACAAAAATCATGCGTTGGAATTACGTACCCCATTGTATTTTAGTTTAAGGTTATCCCTCGAATCTGGTTCATTGCCGAATTGCTGGAAATTGACCAGAGTTGTTCCCATTTACAAAACAAGCGGCTACAGCGACTGCCTAGTCGCACCGGTCTTCTGTGCAGTTCCTCCACTTCCAATGTTGAGGCGCACACCTCTCTCATGCACTACAACAGCTATCTCTATTAACTAATCTAAAAGCAGTATATAGCCATCACAATTGTCGGTTAAAAATGTGTTAGGCCTATTTTACATTTTAGGCGTAATTCTCAGCTTTTAGGCCTAATTTTAACCATACAGTTTTAATTTCGTAAGTAGCAGCTAACGGCGATATGGATTGTATAGTAAGCCTATTCATTTATGCAACACGGTACGCCTACAAGCACACAGTTGCAGTGTTACAACGTAACGCGCAACGTAGCGTATTTAGATCAGTGGTAGTAGGGAAGTGACGAGAGACGCTGTTGATGAAGCCAACAGCGACTCGTAGCAACTTGGCGTTGCCGTGGTAACATGATTTTAGGCGTAATTTTCAATTTTAGGCCTAATTTTAAAAATGCAGTTTTAATTTCGTAAGTAGCAGACATTGGCCTAATGAAGAATTTGGTTCGACGGTAAACCTATTCATTCATGCAACAATGCGACGAGACTATTTTAAACGAAGCTAAAATCCATTTGTTTTTATTGAGTGTTAACTTAGGACTTTAATTCGATGATCAAATGTTATTATTTAATTTAGTTACCTCGAAGAATTCTATTAGCTATAAGGAAGTAACGATGTTTCAATTTGCCATGTGATTTAACTAACTTCTCACACTGAATCTAACGTTGTAAACAATGCTCGTCAATATCTGGTACCGTTGCGAAGTTGAAAAAAGCGACGGACGGACGGCCCGACAAAGTCGTTGCAATAGTCTTGTCAGCCGGTACGGCTGTACAGAAGACTAAAAAGAAATGCTGCAGATCCAAAAAAACTAAAAACTACAGGCCCATTTCGTTAACATCTGTCCCATATAGAATGCTTGAACGTATTTAAAAAAAAAACATAATGAGGCTAATAATAACCAGAAAATCAGTTTGGTTTCCTACCTGAAAGGGCTACTGTCCTGCCTAAATGACTGGACGACAGCACTTGATAAGGGCCTACCAGTGGATGTCATCCTTGTGGATTTTGCAAAGGCCTTTGATTCCGTGGTACATTCTCAAACGTTGTGCTAAGTTAAAACAGTTTGGCATAATGGCATGGCTCTTAGGTGGATTACTGCTTTTTTTTATCTGACAGGTTCCAGCCTGTCTGCGTGGGTGACGAGAGTTCAGGCCTCAGACCTGTGACTAGTGGTGTTCCTAGGGTTTCTGTCCTGTGACCACTGCTCTTTATTCTATTCATTGCATATCTTGATCGTAAATATGGTAGGGTTAAAAACTAAAAATTTGTGGAAGATGTTAAATTATATAATTCAATAACAAGCTGCAGTGATCTTATGAATGCTCTCTACTACTTAAATTTATGGTTTTCAACCTGGCAGTTACCCAATAATATAGAAAAGTGTGGTGTATTCCACCTTGGGTTTAAAAATGAAAGTCCAGATTACTACTTAAGTAATCACCTGCTTTCAAACCCAAAACTGGTAAAGGACCTTGGTGTATGGATTTCTCAGGATCTTTTAGTGGCTCCCCAGTGCATAAGGATCCTCTCATGCGCCAAGGTGTGTGCTATCATGATTAGGCGCTGTTTTGTTTCAAAAGATCATGCAACATTGGTTTGGGCGTACAAGGTCTTTGTTCGACCGATTCTTGAGTATGCCAGCCAGGTGTGGTTACCACATCTTATTAAGGACATTACACGTGTCGAATCTGTCCAAAGGAACTATACAAAATTTATCCCTGGGTTCAAAACTTTCCCGATGGCGAACGTCTTATTTGCCTCGGACTTGTGTCTCTGGAGTTGCGCCGACTGAGGGCTGGTTTATGCTTAACGTATACCATTATACACAACTCAACTAATATCGACAGATCAATCCATTTCATCATTAGGGGCAATGATTATACTAGAGGACACCCATGGAAACTAGCTATGGATACTTATCAAAGAGATTGCAGAAAATATTTTTTCTCAAACAGAGTCATAAAACCATGGAACTCGGTGCCATTAGAAGTTGTGGCTTCAAAAGCTTCAAATCACAACTTGCCAAAGTAAATCTAAACACGGTTTTAAAGCTACATTATTAAGTTAGGTTTAATAGTTTTAAACTCCATGACCATAGCTCGAAAATTTTTTATTGCCCAGCCTAGGTCTTAGTGGACCATTGCAATCACTGCAAGAAATTTTATTTATTATTATTAATATTGTTTATCTTTATTCAGATTGACAATTGGTTTTGGCTTTTCCCCTCACTTGTCCCTCACGTTTAGCAATGCCATCGGGGACCGCGTGTCCCTGGTAGGTCTAACCTTGGTGGTAAGGCATTCGTGACCCCAGACCCATGACCTTCAATCCATCCTCTGCAGCCGAGTCGTCCGTTTTAAACTGTTTTAACTTTTGTAATTTATTTAAAAAAATTTTTTTTTAGTTTTAACATCGGATGGAGTCAGTGACCACCAGGTCCTAGCCAGTCCGGTTGCAATTGCAACAAACCTATATTATTATTATATTACAAGTTTAAGAAAAACCGGGATACTGTTAAAAATATGGGAAGTCATAGTTGTAACAGCAGGTCATTTTTTAACATGCTAACTGGTGCTAACTGGTCCAAGGGGAGCACCAGCCGCCACGATTGGGACACCAGTCAACGTCTTGGAGCAGTGGAGCACCAGCCGTTGCAGCCCCTTTCCTCTCAAAGATCAAACTTATTTTCCAATTTAAAAAAAAAATCATTTCGATAAAAAAAAAAAATTATGGTGGAACGAATGGATGTACTAGCGTTTGTTTTTCTGCTCCGACAAATGCTGGCACTGCAGGCAGGAGAAATGGCCTAGAGGCCTAAAAAGCGCAAAAAGAAGTTCAGAAAGGCAAGAAAGGGGCAGAAAAGGGTAAATATTTTACTAAAAGTTGCCCCTGCCCTCGCAGAGGTCTGTACACGCTGCTGCGTGGGTCGATTCATTTTCATTCCCAAGGCATCACTACGTAGTATACTCATTCCAATCAAAGCCTCCTAAAGTAAATGAAACTCATTTTAAGTATAAATTTCTGAGAACTTTAGTGCAAAAATGTAATCCGACCCCCTCCCCCACCTCTCTAACCCCCCCCTATGGCTGTAGAATCATGCCCATTTTTACTATTTGGAGCACGACTTCATACTCCTTAAAAAAATGCCCTGTTTGACAGAGATAAATATAAAAAAGAAGAAGCGAATTTGTACAAACTGGATGGGTGCGCACAAGAAACTATTACGATGGAAAATACAAAAAAGACGGGGAGGAATAATGTTTTTTTGTGAGAAAGAAGTTACATCTAACTAGGACAGAAATTAATTTCGACGATAATAATGCGATTGAAATCGTAATTAAAAATATGAAAAAAATGATTAGAACACGAGAAAAAAGGAATTCATTATTAAAAAGTTAAAAGACTTCCTCAAATATAAGAAAACAAATTGGACGCAAAAATTATAATTGGAGATATCAATATGAACATTTTGCCAAAAAAAATAAAAAGAATTTTAAGGAAAAGTTTTAACGAAATGTAATAGACGGCTATGAAAATACCTTAGCAAAAGTAGGTTTTGAGGCACAAATAAATTCACTAACTAAAGAAGAAATAGTTTTTTAAAATAAAGAAAATGGTTTTCAACAATCATGTATTAATCGCATACACACAAAAAAAATAATAAGGGCAATGCAAAAGGTGGAATATTAACAGAAAATGTTGGATCGTTATTTCACTATGTGTTGGTTTTGGGAAATGGAACAAAATAGCAAGGAAAAAATTAACGTAAACGAAGACTATCGACAGAGTTATACTGAACATGGAAAATAATTAATTAAATTAAGGAAATAAATTAGGGAACGTTAGACACTATAAAGGAACTGGATGAAGTGTATAAACAAATAATAACACAGATAGGTAATATTTATAGAAATGATGAAAGAAATAAAATTTTTAAAAAACCAAAAATCAATCAGAACATAAAAGAAAAGAGTGGATTGTAAAATAATTAATTAAATAAATAGAAAATAAAATAAGCTATGGAATGAAATAAGGGAATCTACCAATATAGATAATAAAGTGGTAAAAAAATATAAAGAATATAAAAAGCAAATAAATAAAAAAAAATTCAAGAGTATAAAGAAAGTTATTATAAAGAAAAGTTAGAAAAGTGAAATGACGAAACAGGGCGGGGGGGGGGGGGCGCCGGAAAAAAAATATTGATGTGGATATTGAAGATTCATTTAAGAGAACTGATTGTATAGAGACAGCAAATGATTTTAATACAATTTTCTCAAATCAAGTAAGGCATGTCAAGCAAAGCTACAAGGAAGTAGATGATATTTATAAAAAAAAAAAGGAAGATACTATAAAAAAATTAACGAATGAATGACTTAAAAGAAAATATAAATAAAAGGAGAAATTAAGAATAAATTAAGGATAAATGAAGAAGAAGAATTTTATTGATACAAACATCCAAAGTAAAATGGTGAGTTTTTTCAAGAAAATTCGGGCAGCATATTCCCATGTGATTCTCCAGAAAGTGAGGACTTTTATTAGCATTTTGAATACTGAGAAGTATTTGTTCACTTTTGGGTTTGAGCGTCTTTGAAGAAGAAGAATTTTATAAATAAAAGGGTAGGGAAAAACGATGTATATTGATTATGCTACTGAAAAGTATGTAATGAACATAATAAGTGAATTAAAAAATGCAAAAGTAGCAACGATAGCCAAAATACAAACTGAACATATAAAAGAGATAAAATAAAACACAGCAAATGCAATCTGCAAATTAGTAAATAAAATAGATGATTGATAAAAAAAATATGACCAGAATTGCTAAAAAAAAATACAGGTATTAAGACCGATATACAAGAAAGAAAAAAAGGATAAAATAATTATAGACCATGCGCTTTTCTCAGTAATAGGCAAAATAATAGACAAAATAAATTTGCTAATTAAATCAGGGATTTTCAGAAAAAAATTAAAAAATTTAACAAATGTACACTATGGCTACACCAGGAAAAAAAAGACACAACTGACTTAGTAGTGCTTTGCACGGGGCCGGTCACATTTCCCGGGACATTTTCCTGGCACTCTTCCCGAAGACTTGTCAGATTGATCGACCACTCATACCTGGCTCCTTTTTAGCTGGACGTGGAGTGGGAGGGTTCATTTTCAATGCGGGCGCGAAGAGGGGAGAAGTGGTTTTCCTTTAGGTCGTGCTTTTCCTTTTAGCCAGTCTCCGATATTATTATAAAGATAAACGAAATAATAACTAAGTCATTAAATGAAGGAAAGTATGTGGGCACTGTTCTAGTGAATTTATAGAACGCTTTTAGCATTTTTGGTTATGAATGTTTTTTTTAAAGTTAGAAAATAGGACTCAGAGGAAAAATCTTTAATATTATTAAAAGTTACTTATGTAATAGGAATAAAGGAAGAAAGTAGGTATTTAAAATTCAAAATTTGGTGTTCCAGAGGGATTTGTATTGGGACCATTGCTTTTCAAAATTTACCCAAATGACATATCAAATAATATTGAAAAACAAATCTTTTTTTCCCCGCATATGATACTGTTATGATTTCAATACATTATGAACATGAAGAAATGATAAATAATCTACAAGATGACTTTAACCAATTAAATTAATGGTTTATTAAAAATGAACCATCCCTTATTAAAGAGAAAACGGTGCAAATTAATATCACAGTGCCAAAAATGGAAAATAAACTAAAGAAACATGTTTGCTGTTTACCAGTTAAGTGTACATGCACACACTAAGGTGTGTACTCTGCAGGGTTGGCATGATATTTACCGGGGGTGGTTTTTACCAGGTTTTTACCAGGTTTTTACCGCCCAGTAAAAACTACTTTTTCCCAATTAAAGACAAAAATAGGTGTATAACATGTAAAATAAACTGAGAACTGCTTCCGTCAGTGCTGTAAACAGAGAAACTGGACTGGACTACTTGCTATCTGCCTGAATGAATCATGAATGGGGGATCTACATTCCTCGGGGGAATTTCCCCCCAAATCAGAAAGAGAACCCAAAACCAAATACTATTGGGATTCCCCTTATTTTATGAAAGTCTCTATTTTAGTAGTTTCACTACATTCTGTTACTTGAAGAATTACTAAGTACTACTATTAGTGTTAATGAGCAGTTGGGCGCCAAACTTAAAAAATGCATGTAATAAAAAAAAATTATAAAAAATAAAAATTTTCCCACTTAGCTGGTATTTACCAGGTTTTTACCGGTATTTATCAGTGCCCCGTCCAAAACTAGTTTTTCCCGGGAAATTGCCAACCCTGGCACTCTGTATGCTTCGACATTATAAATTATAATACAAGTGCAGCACCCCCCCCCCCCTCGGTGAACGTTGACTCTTCAACGTTTGGTCTCAATCACTGCTTGGTGGCATAAGCCACGTAGTTAAGTAGAGGCAGTAGCGACATCCGAGAGGGCACAACTTTCAGTACAAGGGCACGCCGAGGCTTTATTTTTCGGAAGACCTTTTTTTTTTTTGTTTGCCACTCACTTTTTTTTTTACCATTTTAGGCCCCTTTCTTGGGTTTCCTGACTTTTTTTTTTGCCCTTTTTAGGACTCTATTGTGTGCGCGGCGTATCTTGAGTCCTGCATGTAATTTTTGATCGGCTACGTCTTCCTGGAGGGGGCGGCTCTAATCGACGACCGCCATTGTTTTTGCAACTATTTTGGATATCAACAAGGCACTCTGCTACCAAAAACATACAATCGATTATAATTATGTGTTCATTCTGGGGCGAACTCAAGATGGGCCGCAGACACTATAGGCCCTTTCTCCTAGCTGCGACTGGCATTATCAGTGCAGAAAAGAAAAATAGGGCATGTTTCTTCTTCAAAAAGGGTAAAAAAGGGCGTTTTTTTTTCAAAAAGGGAAGGGGCAATGTCCCCCTGTCCCCTCCCCCCTTTGTACGCCACTGAGTAAAAGCAATATGTTAAAGTTTCTGCGTGGATCAGGGACTGCATAGGCCACCGAGAGGGTAGGGGCAAAAGGGCAACTTCTTACTTTTTTCTGGTAATCTTGGTTTGGTGGGGTGTTTTTACTCCTCTTCTGCCCCTCTTTGCCCCTTTATCTTAGCCGTTTTTGTCCCGTTTACACGAACGCTCCAACAGATGTCAGCCATTTTTTTTAAACAAAAAGGGCACTTTGCCATGATGACAGGGGCTTGCGCCTCTCCCCACACCCCCTGCTCCCCAACCCTGCGTGAATGCTTCTACCACTTAACTGAACGAAAAAAGAAAAAGGGATGCGTCCAGCGCACGCAGCGCAACAAATTGTGGGGAAAAGAAACAGCTATTATTATGCGAAAGCTGAGCACCGCGAGTAAAAGAAACGCGTGACGTAGGCATTTGCAAGTCGTATACTTCTTTTCCGTCGAGCGATTTAGCGACGAGTACGGTGCTTCGTCAACGTCAATATTAAACAATGTACATACATTGCATCAATCCCGTTTATGTAGACGCAGTGTACTCCATACTCTTGTTTTGGCTTAACCGCTTCCAGGAAAATAAAAACCGCACGGAAGTTAGTTCGTCGAGTGCTGCACCACTTCAAGGAAAAGAAACGCACGGTGTTCATTTAAGGCCTTCTCATCGTTCGAAAATATTTTAATTTCTGATTTTAAGTGTCGACAGAAGTTCATGATAAAGATTTCCGTCGAGAAACGAGGAGTCTTAAACTGCGTTAAAGTGTCCGCGGCCTATTTTGAGTTCTCCGCAGAACGAACACAGATAATCGATTGTACGTTTTTAGTAGCAGAGTGCCTTGTTGATATCCAAGATGGTTACAAAAACAATAGCGGCCATCGATTAAAGCCACCCCATCCAGGAAGACGTAGCCGCTCACAAAATACTTGCAGGACTCAAGATACACCGTGCGCACACAACAAGGCTTTGTTTCAAAAGCCCAATGGATTACAGTGCCTGCCCCGATACGCGAATTTTCGTTTTGCAAAACGCTTTCTTGTTATCAAAAAGAATTAAAAAATAAAATGCGTCGCCGTAGAGATTTAAGAATGTTGCGATGCTGGACCGAGCCTTGGCAACAGTTGAATCTTTACAAGATTTTTTTACGTTGGGTTCGTCTTATTTATTTATTTATTATTTTTTTTTTGCCTTCGTCCACTTTTGTGGGTTAAGGAGAGTGTAACAACGGACGAGAGCAAACTGAATGTGGACAAAAGCAACAAAAAAAAAAGGACGAAACCAACATTAAAAAAAAACCCTGTATTCAAAACTATTGTCTCCTGATAAAGGTGCTTATGAATCTCCCTAACTGGCCAAACGCTGGTTTACACAGAACCACTTAAAGTTAGACCTTATGTTTGTATGATTAAGCCAGCATTTACGTGAGTAGGCCTCCACAAATGTGATTAGATCTATATTTATGTGATTTGGCCTGTAGTTGTATGATTAAACCTATATGTATTTACGTGATTAGGTCTATACAAATGTGATTAGGTCTATGTATTTATGTGATTAGGCCCATATTTGTGTGATTAAACCTATATGTATCTACGTGATCAGGTCTATACAACTGTGATTAGGTCTACGTTTACGTGATTAGGCCTATATTTCAGTAACTATCTATATATTTCTAGACACACGCTAGTGTGTCGCGCCAAGTTAGGCAACAAACATCACAACAAACATCACATCAATTCAATTGTTGAGGTTGTAAACCATTGTAGCACGACGCCATAGCGTCAGTGTCTTATATCTTGAAGCATAGTTGGGCACATTTCAGGTACTTGGGGAAAAATAATAATGCGATACAAAAGCTTAAATTGTGTTGAAATCGAGAGCAATAACCCACCTAACAAAAATTATCTCGTGTTTGAATGCCAGCTATGCTGATTTCAATGCAAAATCTGCCCCTCAATAACGTTGAAAATGTGTTACTACCTAGCTAGCTAGCTCATCCCCATGTTAAATCCCATAGGATGATTATTCATCGATTCCGAGATAACGGGAAGGCTTCCAGCTATGAAACTGGACGAATGGGTGCAGTACAATACGAACTGCGTACCTTTTATGGTTTGGAGCCTGGGGAAGTAACAGGGATGGCGTGGGCGCGTAAGTACGAAAATATTGTTATACCCATTGTTAGTATTGTCGGCATCGTCTCTCACTGGACGGCCAAAGTTCCAACAATGAGGACGTGTGCCTAGGCACACACTAGTGTATCACGATAAATCTAAACAACGTTACAAAGAAATTGTATTCACGTCCAATTCACGAAAAATAAACTAAGTGTAAAAACAAAGCAACATAAACAAAGCCAAAAACTGGTAAGGAGGCCATCAAGTTGCGAGTGGTTCGGCACTTCAAAAGAGTGATATTAACACACCAAAACTAACTAAATAAACAAATTACAACAAAATTAAAACCAAACCAAAAACCAATAAAGAAGTGACTAAGTTGAGAATGGTTCGGCCTATAGGCAAAAGGTAGTAGCAAATTGTTGAAAACCAATTTCTTGTTGACGTTGCACTTTATTACTCATCTGCACGGTAGTGGAGTTGAGTCAATACACAATTAAAAAAAAGGAGTGATATCATCTCAAAAACCAGAACTGGTAAAAGGGGTCGCCACGTTCCGAATGGTTCGGCCTTTCAAAGGAATGATATCAACACACCAAAACATTCGCCAACATAATCGCACCGAATAATACTTTGGACGTTAAATGAAAACTTGAACATTGCTACCGAAAGTAGCAATGTTCTAGTTTTCATTTAACCTTCGAATTATTAAGCGGTGCGATTAACTTGGCGAATGTTTTGGTGTGTTGATATCACTCCTTTGAAGGCCGAACCATTCGGAACTTGGCGACCCCTTTTACCAGTTCTGGTTTTTGATATGATATATTTCGCTTAAGAGCAAACTTAGCTCAGAAGCATTGTTAGGGAGGATTAAACAAACGAAGCTTCAACAATCGGCAAGAGGGCGAGCGGGATCATTCGTGCCACGGTAGCAAATAAAAAGGGTGAGTGGCCGACAATGAGAACGGATACGCGCTCTAACAATTAGAAACAAACACTATTATTTCAATTATGCTGAATATTACAGCCGAGTTGAATCGGCGAGAATCAGCTAGACCGGCGTATGTTACACCGGGGAACAACTAGTAGGCCTATAATTTGCATTAGCAAACAGTTACTTATGACAAAAATGTATTTATCTTAAGAAGGCCAAACTAGTCATGAACACAAAGTAATTTTTCCCTAAGATCAGTGCATCACAAATGAAACCCCTGGTGACCTCTATATATACGTTGTTTTTAACTATTAATCTTCCTCCTAACATGCTTATATACCTGTTCCTCCTCAAGTTCCAAATCCTTGTAAACCTTCCAAACCCTTTTTTGGAGCAAAGAGAGGCCAAAGGTCGAACGGAGCTCTGTTTATGAATAAACTTGAATTAAATCTTTGTAAGCGCATAACGTAATGATGAATGCATCAATTAAAACCAGATTTTTCACACCGACAGTGGTACACCCAAAGGTGGTTTGTAAAAAAAAAATGAATTCTGGCAAGTGGTTGAGGAATAACGCCATCCAGCGACGCGTTACGAAAGCAAATGGACAAAGAAACAAGACGCGATGAGCAACTGAAAAGATGAGCCACAACGCTGTCCCCAATGCACTCACAGTGCACTCGCAATCAACTGCCTGTGCCCGATGTATTGTTTTAACATTAGTTTTTTGTTTTTTTTACATACATGTTTATGCGACTTTAATTTATCGTGTAATACCGCTTGCATCCGTTTTGTCGACTGTGTAACGAACACAACCATAAAGAAAAAGATGAGCCACAACACTTTTTCCAATTAAGAACAGGGTACGGTAATTTATTTCACGATCTTGCAGTTTTCCATAATTTCTTTTAAAGTCAAGTAAATATCATAAATTTCCAACAGTTTCCAGGAGAAATTCTTCAAATTTGTGGGTGCTTTGTCTGCTAAAAAACCAAAGTCGGAAAACCAGCGTCGCGACCGCCATCAACGCCATCCAGCGAAGCGCTATGAAAGCAAATGACAAAGAAACAAGATGTGATGATGCAACCGAAAAGATGAGCCACTAAGCTGTCTCCAATGCAACACGGGTTGTTTACACTCGCAAGCACTCGCCTGTGTCCGATGTTTTGTTTCAACATTAAATTTTTTTTTAAATAAATGTTTATGCAACTTTAATTTATTGCGTGATCAATAATTGCTTCGCTCCAACTGATGACGCCATATTACTGATTGCAACTTGATTTGGAATTATATAAAATGATGGTACGTCCACTGCTCTGAAATGATCAGGAATACCCTTTCACAGCACCGACAAGAAAAGCGTGATTGTCGTAAGGGGAAAGATGCACTTAGCCGTCGCGTAGAATGTCTGTTTCATGATGGCTGAATCACAAACGACTGTATGTCCCGAGTACCAGTGAGTGATACCACAAACAAGACGGCTTCATTTGTTGAAAACAGTCCATTGTCCAATTACCTAGGCAGTTCGGCTCTTGAATACAAAACAAGCGGTAATTCGAGAAGGTGGCGCTGGGATGATGAATAAGACATGATGCACATCCTGACACGTGCGAAAGGCGGGACCCAGCAGGGTGAATAAAAAAGTCTTATCCACCTTAAATAAAATGCCACGACATTAAAGTTGAATAGGACTGAACATTTCAAACATTGCACATCCAACGAAGACTATTATTGTTATTACTAGAGGAAGCCCGTGCAATATGTATGCACGGGGTCGGTCATGAATTAAGTTTACAGAAACACTTTTCCTGACATTTTTCGAGACACTTTTCAGACTGAAACTGTTCGCCCAACCCCGTACCCGTTAGTATACTGTCTTCCACCGTATATGAGTTGATCGACCCTCCTGGCTGCGCTTTCCATGCAAGTGGAATGGGAGAGTCCACTTACAATGCAGGCGTGAGAAGGGGGTAAGAATTGTTGTGGCCTTTTCCTTTTTTTCGTTTTTGTTCGCCCGTCATCCAGAATTATTACATAGATTTGAATTTTGATTCCCGTGAGATGTGAAATTTGGGACAAGGAAGGAAGGGTTGTTTGCCACTGATTCCTGGCCTGAAGTTAAAAAGGCAATTGTTGAAAACAATGTAAAAAATTTAGAAATATCCAATTTCTTTAATATTTGTCGGAGCCCAGTCACAGAGGTGGTATTAACGAAATCAGTAGAGAAGCTGTTCCAAGCTGCCAGCATACGATTAGTATAGAAAAGCCTCCAGCAATCTAGTCTAGCTCTAACAACTAACAGCTTAAAATTGTTGTCTCTTGTTCCAGATGCTCCACGAAGGGTGAAGAAGTTTGTTAAGTCAAAATTAAACCGGCCTTGAGGCGTCGCAGCGCAATGGAATCCAGTTTGCCATGTAGGAGTCTATCTTGATAAGACAGTTCTCTGTAACTTCTTGAAAACTCGGTGGTAAAACGTCTCTGAACCCCCTCAACATCAATAATATCTTTAACCAAGTGTGGGGACCACACCTGGCTCGCATATTCCAGGATTGGGCAGACGTACACCTTGTAAGCATTGATTAAAGTTGGAGGATCACAACGCCTGATTAAAGCCAAACGTTGGTTTGACAATTTGACAATGTTACTACAATGAGTAGAGAACTTTAGGTCTATCGGAAGTGGAATCTGTGCTCCCTTTCAAAACCATTCCGTTTCTGACTTTTGATTTAATGCGCCAGTTGCAAACATTTAAATAGCGAACATTTATCGTAAACAAACTCCAACTATTCAAACATGGTGAAATTCGGTCTGTCAGCAATATAACAGCATGTGATGACAAAAACACTTTGACGTACTGCAGGGAATTGACCCAAGGGGCAGCAATGGAGCAACATGCACTGAAATACAGAAACTGAACGTGTTGTTTAGCTACGATAGAAAATGGGAACTTAAAGGAAAGGAGATGAATGGAATTAGTATCAGCCAGTGTTTCGAGACCTGACTGAGACCGAGACCAGTAGGTTAAAATACGAAAGGGCACCAATAGGGCCGAGGACGAGGCGGGACTGAATGTCCCGAGGTCTCATTTGATTTTGGCCCATTTTTTTTACCTACAGTGCCTATGTAGGCATGATGTTTCGTGAGATCTAAGTCCTACGTAGGCGAGGTCTCACTTGGCGAGGTCTCATTAGGAAAGGTTTCATTTAGCGAGGTCTACGTCATTTGGCAAGGTCATTAGGCAAATGGTCTACGTAGGTGAGGTCTCATTTGGTTTCGGCTCATATTTACCTACATTGCCTACGTTAGGCGTGATGTTTCGTGAGATCTAAGTTCTACATAGGCGAGGTCTCATTTGGCGAGGTCTATGTCATTTTGTGAGGTCATTAAGCGAAGTCTACATAGGCGAGGTCTACGTAGGCAAGATCTCATTTGGTTTTGG